>MU768724.1:59650-117101 GCA_026770625.1 Nicotiana glauca
AAAAAAAATGGAGTTGGAGGGCCAAAATGAAACAAGAGTTAGTTAGAGGGCCAAAATGGAACAAGAATTAGTTAGACTGGTTAAATCAAATATTGGATCAAGTTTAATGGCCGGTGTGTATGTATTTAGCCATTAATAAAAGAAACAATGAAAAGGACATTCCAACAAGTCAATGAAAGGGACGATTGTAGAGGCAACATTCTGCAAGGTGCAAAGTAGTTTGGGCCAGACTAAATCGAAAAAAACCAGGGGATTATAGTTGAACAAGTTAGATAATGGTGCACTAATCCATGTGAAAGGTAAGCTAGTCGATGTTTGAAGACTGATGAAAACGCGGAGGTTATTTTTCTATAAACTAGGGTATAAAAGATCTGGGCGGGTCAAATAATGAGCGGCTATTATACCCATATGTTGGACTAAAACTAGGTGCCACGTGGCACAATAAAATGTTGTCAATGCATTAAAATTATGGGCACACTTGCTACTATTAAATCAAGGGATATTTTAGTAATAGAAAAAACGATAGAGGAATTTTTGGATTAATAGGTGGATGAAGAATAATTTTAAAATATTTACTAAACGATAGAGATAGTTTTAATATTTTACAGTATACAATCCACAAGCGAATGATGACATGTATATTATTCCATCGGAGTACTCAAATTAATGCAATAACAGTTTCTTACTAAAGGAACCCAAAAAGGGAATTTGGGAGGGGTGGGGCGGGGGAGCAAATGAAAAGTAATCCCTCAAACACCACGTAGGGCCCAATCTTTTAAGAATATTAGAAACATTTTCACATTCAAATTAAAAAATAGCGTCACCTCCTTTTCCTGTTAATAATGCCAATTAAATACCGATCCCAATATACCACCCTTCATCATGCGTTTCTATTTTAATTACGTATTTTCTTGTCTTATTACGAATCAGGGGGGAGGGGGGAGGATCCCACATTTAGAGCTTGTTTGGAAAGCCACCTTGAAAATAGATTTGGTTATAATTGGGTATAATTATACAGTTTAGCATATTTGTTTGGCCAAGTAATTACTTGGTCAGCATGAAATCGAGTGTAATTGGAGAGGTGCAATTACACTTCTCAATTCTCAAGGGGGAGGTGAGAATTGATGGTAATTACACTGTATAATTGCAAGGTTGCCTTTTAGTTTCTTTCCTTTTTGTTTTTATTTTAATTTATTTTTTTATAACTTTTTTATTTCTATTATTTTAACTTTTTAATTTTATTACATTTTAATTTCTTTTGAAATTTTAAAAAATATATTTTTTTGTACATTATTTATCTTTTATTTCTCTATATTTACTTCTTGCGATTCCATGTAATTGCTTATATTTTATTTTTTATTTATTTATTTTTATTTTTTTAAACAATACCTCCTTATATAAGGAATAATGAGTCATTAAAAAACTTGACATATAATGAGTGATGCAATTAAAGTGAAATTTCGTTGTTGAGTGTAGTTATAAACTTATCATGTTTCCTAATTATTAAGTTGCATTGGAACTTACTATTATTATGTTAGAATTTGACATATGTTAAACTATTTTTTTTAACTTTTGAAATTGTGTTATATTCATGGTTTCAATTTAATTGTTTTAGTAGTATTAGCTGACATTTCATATTGTTCATTTTTAGTTAGAATTGATAGATTAATTTTGTCAAATATTTGAACAATATTATGACATTATATTTGTAAATATTAATTTATTTTGTTAAACATGAACTCCATGATGTTCTTACAAAATATATATTTTATTTTTGTAAGTATCTAAACTAAATATTATTAATTTAAAAAATATATAAATTATTTTTACAATATTAATTATAAATATATAATTACTAAATTAATGTATATTCACAAAACAATATACATCTTAAATATAAAATATAATATCATTTATACTTATAAAAATTTATATGCATATATTTATTATATTACCTTTTAAGTTTTGATAATTACTTAATTTGAAATTTAATCTAACTGTGTAATTACACTTCAGCAACCAAACAGTAAACTTGTAATTACACTGTAATTACACTATGACAAACAAACATGTCGTCGTAATTACACAACTGTGTAATTACTACCCTAGTAATTATACCAATTCCAATTACAGGATGGCTTTCCAAACAGACTCTTAGTTTTGTCCAACTTATATCCTGTTTGGCCAAGCTGAAAAAATCAACTTATTTTGAGAAGTGTTTTTCTCAAAAGTACTTTTGGTGAGAAGCTGTTTGTGTTTGACTAATTTATTTAAAATGCACTTCTGAGCAACAATTAATATTTGGCCAAACTTTTAAAAAATATTTCTCAAAAGTGCTATTCAAAAAAGTAATTTTAAAGAAAAATTACTTTTTTCTGCTTTTCCAGAACTGCTTCTGCTTCTTCTCAAAAACACTTCTATTTTTCCAACAGCTTTGCCAAACACTTCAACTTTGAAAACAAAGTACTTTTTTGGAGAAAAAAAAATACTTCTAAGATTGGACAAACTTGGCCAAATAGGCTATTAGAGACTATTAGGTAAAGCTTTTAGGGGGTCAAAAGTATAAGTATAAAACCTATCGCTTCGCTCAAGTGACTTTGCGGTATGTATATGTATCAATCAAGTAAATTTTGTTCTGATTTTACCGGGCTGACATCCATGCCAACACAATTAATTTAACTCATCACTACCTCATAAGGACGTTGAGAATTGATTTTGCTTTTTTTGCTAAAAGCATTTCAAAAGTATTAAAAGAGGAGTTGCCTTTGGCTTCTGAACCTCTAAACTAGACTTAGGCCAGCTACCAAGCTCCTTTTTTCCCATTCATCGCTCTCTACCACCGACCCATGCCATTAGTTATTTTGCACTTTCGTGGCTTGCCCTTTTGAGTTTGCAAAGTAAAGGTGCCTTTTCCAGCGAGACCTTATAGTTTCCCTACCTTTCTCTGCCTACATAGCACCGAAATTTGATTGGTTTTGACTTGGCTTTAGGGTGGGTTCTCCGTGGATAATGCCACCTTAAATCATTTTTTAATCTTCAACAATTACTTCTCTTTATTTTAGTAGGCGTCAATCTTCGTCATCTGGCCGCATTGCATTCGGTATGCATCCAATAATCCATTGAGTGAAAATTATTTTTTCGGTCCAAAAAATAGTTTTTTTTGGAAATTTGAGGTATTTGATCAAGATGGAAAAGTGCTTTTGAGCCTTTTCTACTTTTGGGATGAATTTATAAATTTTAGCTTATCAACGAAGCAGAAGAAAAAGCAAAAAAAAGTTTCATATTTTCAAGATGTTAATATCCTTAACATAATTTTTTTTTCAATGTCCCTTATTAATTGAACCTTGTATATGGTAGAAGTCGGGGATACCCCATTTCATTCTTTGGTCGAGATGGGAATGTCGCGTCAAGGAACTAGGATGTCGAGTCCAGAATCGAAGCCTCTTTTCGAATCGAGGTCGACGTCAATCGCGGCCAGAAAGACACAGACTACGAGTGATATCGGTATAGCTTGATAATGGAAAAAGGCAAGATATCCGTAATTGATCGATGATCGTGGTATGAATCTCGGAACTGATCAATCCACAGCGGTTAAGCAAATGTTAATATGGTTTCCTACTATAATTAAAAAAAGAACCTTATTTAGGACTCCTCTATTATACAAAGAGGGATCCCATTCATTTATAATCATAATTGTTCACTAAGAAGAATATATGCACTCATTACTTTCTTACTAGCACACTTACTGCTTATCAGAGTTGATTTATCATTTACAGTTCTTACTATTCCACCTCGAGACTATCCCGAGTCGAGGTCGAGACCTGGCTAGCATACTGATTTGATTTATTTTACTCTCTAATTTATTCAATTACTTTCTTGCTTATTAATTGGTATTGGAAGAAATCACATATCCTAAAAACTACATTATAATTTGAACTGTTATCCGAATTTAAGGGTAAATAATTTGGCACCCATCATGGGGCTAAGGATAATAGTGATTGTGCGGTGCTGATTTTGATAACACATATTATTTTATGCTTGTTCTTGTCAAGTATCTTTGCTCTTACGTTAAAACATGTTAAAATCACAAAATTCACCCATACATGGTAACAATGGCCTCTGGTTTCACGGGAAAAATGACAATGTAATTGCTCCACGAGCCGAGGTGCCACAGGCTAATCTTGGGGGAGCACCAGTTGCCAATCAGTTCGCACATTGCTTTAAATGCAGACCCCGAAGGGAGTGTACGTAGAGAAGGTCAATCTGGTGTCCAAGGTACATAGGGTAGCAGAGACGGAGGAGTCAGTTTCCAAGTGATGCTACAGGCTCAGCAAGTCGTTGTTGCTCAGCTACAAAATCAACATAGAGCTCTGAGTAGGGTCGAGCCAGAAATTACTCGTCGTACCGAGCTAGTGCCAAAGAGGTCGAATGGTAAAGAATCGGGTATCGATCCTGTAATAATGAAAATGCTTGAGGATCTCACTAAAAGAATTAAGTCAGGAGAGAAGAAAATCGAAGCTAATGATAAAAAATTAGAAACATACAACTCCCGAGTTGATCAGATACCGGGGGAACCGCTAAACTTGAAAGGGATGGATTCAAAGAAATTTGTACAAAAGTTGTTCCCTCCGAGTGCGGCTCCGAAACCCATTCCAAAGAAGTTTCGTATGCTGGAAATACCTAAATACAATGGGACTACTGATCCAAATGAGCATGTCACCACCTACAAATGTGCCATAAAGGGTAACGATTTGGAAGGTGATGAGATCGAATTTGTTTTACTGAAGAAGTTCAGGGAGGACCTATCGAAGGGAGCAATGATTTGGTACCACAATCTACCACCAAATTCCATAGACTCATTTTCCATGTTGGCAAACTCCTTCGTCAAGGCACATGTCGGAGCCTTAAAGGTTGTGACAAGATAGAGGGATAATGAAATATTGAGGGAGTTTTATCCCGATTTCAAATGGAACGCATGGAGTTGCCACCGTTCACAAATGATTGGCCGTTCAAGTTTTCACTTAGGGATTGAATGAATGAAGTTCGATAGCATTACGTCAGTTGAACCAATATCTGATCGTGTATCCGGGTGTAACTTGGGCAGATATGCATAATCGGTACCAATCAAAGATCAGGGTCGAGGATGACCAATTAGGATCTCCTTTCAATTCTGTGCACCCAATCAAGTCAACCACCAAAAATTAGAAGGACATCGACAGGGAGTCAAGATCGAATAATGACCAATATCAACCGTACACCTCAGATCATAGGAACAATGGTCCAGGATGCAATTCATCCCGGAACTATCAGAGAAGCGATCGAGGAAAAAATTATCGAGGACTCATGAGAAAAAATGAGTTTGATAAGTATGCCGATCCCAAAAAGGTACCTCGATTGTCACAGTATGATTTTAGTATCGATACGTCAGGCATTGTATCTACAATTGGAAGAATCAAAGATACCAGATTGCCCAGGCCCATACAGACCGATCCTTCCCAAAGGAACCCCAATCTAATGTGTAAATATCATGGCACGCATGGTCACAGGACCGAGGATTGGAGGCAATTGATAGAGGAGGTAGCCCGTTTATTCAATGGGGGCCACCTTCGAGAATTCCTAAGTTATCGAACCTAGAATCATTTAAGGGAAAGGGATGCTAACAGGAAAAATGAATAGGAGTAGCCGCAATATATAATTCATATAATCGTCGGAGGGGTAAATATTCCACACGGGCCCGTGTTCAAACGCACTAAGGTATCAATTACTAAGGAGAAACGGACCCAATACTATGTGTCAGAATGCACCATATCATTCAACGACGAGGAGGCAAAAGGAATTTCTCAACCTCACAACGATGCTTTGGTAATTTCTATCTTATTGAATAAAGTTCTAGTTAAGCGTGTTTTAGTGGATCCAGGTAGCTTGGCAAATATCATCCGATCAAAGGTGATGGAACAACTCGACCTACAAGATGAGATCGTGCCCACCGCTCGAGTCTTGAACGGTTTCAATTTAGCCAGTGAAACAACTAAAGGAGAGATTATCCTACTGGTGAACGTGGCTGGAACTATCCAAGTTACCAAGTTTCACATATTCGAGGGCGACATGAGGTACAAAGCCCTGCTCGAGAGGCCCGACGTCGGACGGGGTAAAAATAGTGTAAGGGGAGAAACATGCTGCAAAAGAAATGTTCGCGGTCGATGAGGTAATACTTATATCGGTGCTATAAACATCGGAAGGTCCGGGCATCAAGGGTAAACAGAAAGCCAAATAGCAATAACCGCCACTAGCCTTGACCGAATCGGAGAAGCAGGAAATGGTAGAGGAAGAGGATGATTTTTTGACCCCTCGAACTTTTGTTGTTCTCGAAGATTCCGACGCCACCAAATCAACTGTCGAAGAGCTGGAATAGGCTATATTGCTCGAGTACCTGCCCGAGCAAAAGGTATACCTAGGAACGGGATTAACCTCCAAACTCAGGAAAAGGCTTATTCAATTCCTTATTGATAACATAGATTGTTTTGCTTGGTCCACTTAGACATAACAGAGATCCCGTCGGAGATAACAACACATTGACTAAGCCTGGACCCAAAGTTCAGACCAGTGAAACAAAAAAGAAGGCTCTAGTCCGAGGTAAAGCACGCATTCATAAAGGACGAAATAACTAAACTTCTCAAAATAGGGTCCATTCGGGAAGTGAAATATCCTGAATTGTTAGCCAATATAGTCATAGTTCATAAAAAAGGGAACAAACTTAGGATGTATGTAGATTATAAGGATTTAGACAAGGCATGTCCCAAAGATTCTTTTCTACTTCCTAACATCGATCGCATGATCAACGCCACGGTATGCCACGAGATCCTTAGTTTTCTCGATGCCTATTTCGGGTACAATCAAATTCAAATGAACCCGAAAGACCAAGAAAAGACTTCATTTATCACCAAGTATGGAACATATTATTATAATGTAATGCCCTTCAGGCTAAAAAACGTAGGAGCTACCTACCAACGCCTAGTAAATAAAATATTCGAAGATAAGATAGGTAAGACAATGGTAGTATATATTGATGACATGCTAGTTAAATCCTTGCACGTAGAGGACCATTTATCACATTTGTAGGAAACATTTGAGATAATGAGAAAATACAACATGACGCTCAACCCCGAGAAATACATTTTCGGGGTCGGTTCGGGCAAGTTCCTTAGCGTCTTGGTGTCGAATATGGGAATCGAGATCAACCCCTATAAAATCAAGGCTATCAAAGACATCACTATCATGGACAGTGTTAAAGCCGTGCAATGGCTGATAGGGTGGATAGCTGCCTTATGCTGATTCATATCCAGATCGTTGGATCGGAGTCATATATTCTTCTCTCTACTCAAAAAGAAGAACAATTTCACTTGGGCCCTGAAATGCCAACAGGCGTTAGAAGAATTAAAGCGATACCTCTCGAGCCCACCATTGATTCATACTCTAAAAGCATATGAAAAACTCTACTTGTACTTGGTAGTCTCGAAGATTGCAGTTATTGGTGTCCTGGTTCCAGAAGAGCAAGGCACGTAATTCCCTATTTATTACGGAAGTTGAACTCTAAGCAGAAACTAAATATCCACACTTAGAAATTGTCACTTGCATTGATAAGCGCCTAGGAAGCTAAAATCGTATTTTCAATGTCACCCCATATGTGTATTAACCACTTACCCGTTTCAAAATCTTTTGCATAAGCCCGAACTGTTGGGCCGATTGACTAAATGGGCCATCAAACTCAGTGGGTATGATGTCGAATATCAACCCCGAACGGCCATCAAGTCTCAAAATTTAGCAGACTTCGTGTCCTATTTCATGCCAACCCTCATACCCAAAATCGAGAAGGAACTCTTATTAAAATCAAGTACATCATCAGGGGAATGGACCTTTTTCATAAACGACGCTTCAAATGTGAAGGATCCTGGGCTAGGCATCATTTTGAAGATGCCCACGGGCAACACTGTTAGACAATCTATCAAAACTTCTAAGTTGGCTAACAATGAGGCCGAGTACGAGTCCATGATTGCAGGTCTCGAACTAGCTAAAAGCTTGGGGGTGGAAGTCATTAAAGCCAAGTGCGACTCTTTGCTGGTAGTAAACCAAGTAAACAAAACCTCTGAGGTTCGAGAGGATAAAATGCAAAGGTATTTGGACAATCTACAGGTGACTTTGCACCATTTTAAAGAATGGACCTTGCAGCACGTACCTCGCAAGCGAAACAGTGAAGTCGATGCTCTAGAAAATTTTGGGTCATCAGTCGAGGAGGATTAAATTAGCTCGGGGACTGTTTTTCAACACTCAAGATCCGTGATCGAAGAAGGTCACGCTAAGATAAACTCCACAAGCATAACTTGGGATTGGAGGAATAAATATATCAAGTACTTGAAAAATTGAAGGCTCTCATCGGACCCTAAAGAATCGAGGGCCCTACGAACAAAAGTTGTTCAATTCACATTGGCTGAAGATGGAACATTGTACAGGAAGACGTTTGACGGACCATTAGTAGTATGTTTGGACCAGGGGACACCGATTATGATCTACGAGAAGTCCATGAAGGCACTTGTGGGAACAATTAGGGCACCGAATCACTAATTCACAAAGTCATCAGAGCAGGATATTATTGGGACAGTATGGAAAAAGATACGAAGGAGTTCATTCAAAAATGTGACAAACGCCAAAAGGATGCACTGATGATCCACCAACCTAGAGAGAAACTTCATTCAGTCCTGTCCCCGTGGCCACTCATGAAATGGGGGATGGATATCATTGGTCCTTTGGCATCGGTCCCAAGTAAGGCTGAGTTCATTTTATTTATGACTATTACTCTAAACGGGACGAGGCACAAGTTTTCGAGACAGTCAGAGAGAGAGAAGTTGTGGACTTCATGTGGGATCTCATTGTATGCTGATTTGGGATACCCTCCGAGATAGTGTGTGACAATGGAAAACAATTTATCGGCAGCAATGTAACAAAGTTCCCCGAGGATCACGAAATAAAAAGGATATTATCAACGTTGTATCATCCTAGTAGAAACGAAAAGGCCGAATCAACGAACAAGACCATTATTCAAAACCTAAACAAAAGGTTGAACGACCCTAAGAGGAAATGGAGAGAAATTTTTCCCAAATTACTTTGGGCATATCGGGCAACGACAAAATCTAGTACAGGGGCAATGCCATTCTCCTTAGTATATGGCGCCGAAGCTTTGATCCTGATCAAAGTCGGGGAACCAAGCGTCAGTTTTCGATACACAATGGAAGAATCAAATCACAAGGCTTTAGGTAGAAGCCTCAAATTTTTAGACGAAAAATAGGAAGCCGCCCTCGTTCGAATGGCTGCCCAGAAACAGCGAGTCAAAAGATATTATAATCGAAGAACCAATCTTCGACCCTTAAAAAATAGGGGACATAGTTCTGAGGAAAGTCACCCTCAATACTGAAGATCCCAATGAAGGGATGCTCGACCCAAATTGGGAAGGACCATATCAGGTCCTCGGAAAGGGATCTTACAAACTTGGCACAATAGAGGCAAACAATTGCCAAAAAATTAGAACATATTACTTCTCAAATGATATTATTACTAAGGTATGACTTTCTCCCTTTTCATTTGTATCTGGTGCTAACTTATTATAGGTGTTCGATCGAAGATGTCAAGAATCTCTTCAATACGAAGACCTTAGGTTTTAAAGCACGCGTTGCCCCTTTTTTTCCCCAAATGGGTTTTTTTCCGGCAAGGTTTTTAACGAGGCAACAATAATATGTGCTACCTGGGACAATTCAACAATATTTGAGGCTTCCTTACAATCAACCTTGAATACCGGGAGGCATCACCCTTGGATGTTATATTTTCAAGGAAAACAGCTTGTATCAATAGGGTCTCGATAGGAAAATTTTGTAAAGGGGCCAAACAGTCGAACGAACCATGCCTATGTAGATTGCCCGAGCCCTAATGACAAAACATGCACACATAAATGATCTATTGAAAGAAGTGCCTTTTCCTTATCATATGTTCCATGCCTTAGTAAAATTTGTACTTTACAATTTTGTACTTACGATATTTTATGAAAACTGGCTCAAGAGCCAATCGCAACTAAAGCTCGAGCAATTAGCCAAGTACTCAAGGACTGTCGTCCAAAAATTGACATGCCCCTGAATTGTTAAACTTCAACATCCTAAGACATTAAAAAGGCATCCTCGATTTTATAGGCCATGGCCACCCCACTCGGAGACTAATACTTCAAACCAGTTTGAAATGTAATCGAGAAACAAGCCCAATGGACAAATATCAAGTTAAAAGCTACGACCCAACTAACATGGTTCGGAGATGTCCAAATTCTGTAATAGAATATGCCATTCACAAAACCGGTTAAACAAGGATACCCTCTGCGAAATTACAAAAGGGCTTCGATTACATCAACCCTCAAAAACCATAAGGGGTACTAAATTGTTCGAACTCTCGAACAAACTTATGCTAAGGCATAGCAAAGTTTTTTGACAACACTAAATTCTAATGTGTATAAATTTATCTCATGCTAAGGCATAACAAATTAAAATCTTAAGCCGAAAAGGGGAAACGCTACTATTTTGAGCCCGTATCGGCCCGATTAAAGAGATTAAGGGCCATTAAATTATTGAGCTCGATGGCTCGCCCTCGGTTAACCAAAACCCAAGGGTTTATACCACTCCGAGTTCGAGCAGGTACTACTCGATTATAGAAATTATAACAATCTGATTTCAACAAAATCTTCACAGGGCAACGAAGTGAGTTAAATTCCTCACAAGACCTAAAGTATATCGGAATTATAATAAAGCAAAAACAAAATAATGTTTTCAAAAAAAAAAAGATAAGAGACAAATCAAAAAGAAAAAGGATCTTTCACATATACTAGAGTATTTACAAAGGTCACTCAGGGTCTTACACAAATATCCAAAAAGAAGAAAAACGTTCTAAGTGCCTAATCTTCCACATGAGCTTTATCTTCATCTTCTTCGCTCTCGGACCCGCTCGCACTCCTGGAGTCATCATCATCAGAAAGCAAAGCTTCGGCTTCTAGTACTTTCGCATTCTCGATATCAGCAGTGAGGTAAAAGCCACGAACGTGAATCTCCTTGAGAGTCTCTCTTAGGGACTGGTGCTTAGCATGCTCGACAACGCAGGATAATCAAACGTCAGTGGCATCGGAAATTCCTTTACTCGAGTGTTAGTGGCTGCAACATCGGCTCGGTAGATGGCCACGACTGCCTCTACGTCGGCCTTCACTTTCTCTACCTCAGATGTGTCTTTTGCGAGCTCAGCGGCCAACCGGGTCTCGAGCTCTTCAATTTTCTTTGCTTGGGATAGGCTCTCCTCCTTCATGCTTTGGAGTTGACGTTCAACCGAAGACAACTGGGCTTGAGCTGTATCTTTCTCCGAGGCGAGGCGGTCCTTGTTCTGCTTCCACCCCAACGTTTCTGCCTCTTTTATCTTTGCCTCCTTGAGAAGATGCTTGATTTTCTCAGCCTTCTACTGAACCTGCAGAATCTAAGTGTTAATCACCAATATAAAATTAATATATCATGCTTCTGAAAATTTAAATTACCTGATCGATAAGATCGATCTGCTTTTTATGGGCTATTGCCAATTCAGCTCGGAGGTCCCTGATCTCCTCAATTTTTTTGCACATTGAGGCGTTTAAGGGTGTCTTTATCCTTTGTGAGCCTTTTGTTATCGGCCTCACACCGGTTCAGCTCGGCCTGGGATTTGGAAAATGCTTCCCGATGAAGTGTCATAGTTGTTGGAAAAAGGAAAGAAATCAGACAAAAGGAAATAAAAACAAACATAAACCTAATAACAAGAGCTTAAATTTACCTGGTTCAGGAGTTGCTAAGCCTAATAAAAAATGATCATTGCATCCAAGTTGGAAACATCATCGACCCCCGTGAAACAACATCGAAAGATGTCATCCCCTTCATGGGCAGTTCCCACATCAGGGTTCTCCAAAGACCGAGCCTCCCAAAATTGCCCTTCAGAAAATGTGGGGTCGGGCGGCGATTCATCAATATTAATTTCCCCAAGAAAGCAACTTGGGGCACTCTCTCCTTTTAAAAGGGCCTCGAAATCAAAACCTTCAGGCACAACCGTTGATTGTTCATTACGGCGGACATGCACACTTGCTGGTTGTTCATCGCGGTGGGAGGCATCTTCAGCCCCCGATGACTTGGGGACTTTTCTCGGGCCATCTTCGGAGACCTCCTCGATCCGAAGATGAGCCTCATCGACCATCACTGGCTCTGCTGATTTTGAAGCTTCAACGCTTCCCCTCTTTCAAGCCACTGGCTCACTGTCATCATCATCTCCTTCCTCTTCTTCATCTCATAGCTATTGGGCTATGTCAACAAGCTAAGTGACAAAGTCGTTCTTGGACATACAAGTCTTTCTCTTCTTAGGCTTCGGAGTATATAAAGGCGTGACCTTTCTCCTTTTCTTATCTTTAGGTGGTTTCGGGTCCACCTCATCCCCAAGTGGGGTTGGCCTCATTTTGTCAACATTCCCGAGACCTGCATAAAAGGAAATCAAGTGAAAATAAGAAAGTCACATTTCACAAAAAGGCATCAAACAGGATAGAGAAGCTTTCTGTGGTTTTTGACCTCCCATCGGCCCTTGGCCATGTCATGTCAACATTGCTCGGAATATGAAGAGGTTGAGGCCAGCTTTTGAACCCAGCCTTCAAGGTCCGAGATTGCACCGGGCTCCCAAGAAACCACTGTATCATAGGAAATGATGTCAAAACGAAAAGACAAAAGAAACAAAGCGGTAGGTAGAAGTTATAGGCGAATTCGTGCTTACGCTTCATGTTTCACTCTTCATGGAATGACATCTTCTCGGCCGAAATTATGTTGGAAGTCCTCACTCGGACAAACCGGCCCATCCACCCTCAGTCCTTGTCCTCATCTATGTTCGAGAACAACACCATAGTGGCCCGGTGCTGAAGCCTTATCAACCCTCCCTGATTGAGACGGGGGCTGTATATTCTAATAATGTGGTCGAGGGTAAAAGGCATCCCCTCGACTTGAATCATAAAGAATTGGAGAAAAATAACAATGCGCTAAAAGGAAGGATGAATCCGGCCCAAGGTTATTTGGTATTGGCGGCAGAAATCAAGGATAACGGGGTCAACATGACCCAACATAAAAGGGTAAGTGTAAAAACTCAAGAATCCTTTCACGTAAGTGGTGATAACCTCTTCAGGGGTTGGGATCACCACCACTTTGTCTTCCCAATGACAATCCTTTTTTTACCTACTTTAGGTCTCCCTTAGTTATCGAACATATATATCTCGAGATCACCTCGTATCGACCAAGGACAAATGAGGTTTTCTCGATCTTGAAATCGGAGGTAAGATCGCATGACCCTTGAACACAATCCTTGATGCATGGCTCCATCAGTGTCTTATCACTGGCCGGCCGTGATGAAGAGGCCTTTTTCCTTTTGTGGGATGGTTTTGGAGGTTTTCACCATTAATTCAGGTAGAAGGAAGCGGGAAGAGGTGAAACTAGGTATTCTTGATACTAACAAAATTGACTCAACGGGTTGTGAAAGAGAAGCGATGGAGAGAGTAAGAAACTTAGAAAACTTGGTGGCGGCGAAAGTAAAATTTTGATTCAACCAAAGAGCCTATATTTATAGATTTACAGCGACGGTTCGGTTGTGCTGGTGGTCGATCGTCCATTGGCAAGCATTAATGGTTTATGGAACTGTACCGAAGGGACATTTCGGTCACCTCAATCGCTTACATCATGGGGATGGCATCAATATTGGGGTCTCCAAAAAATCAAGGCTCATGTCATTTTCCATCATTTTACTCTAAGAAACGAGGGGACTATCTGTATACGGTAGAAATGGGGGCTACTCGATTTTATTCTTTGGTCGAGATGGGAATGTCGCGTTAAGGAGCTAGGACGTCGAGTCCAGAATCGAAGCCTCTTTTCGTACCGAGGTCGATGTCAATCACGGCCAGAAAGAGACAGACTCCGGGTGACATCGGTATAGCTTGACAACGAAAAAGGCGAGGTATCCGCGATTGATCGAGGATCGTGGTGTGAATCTCGTAACGGATCAAGTCATGGTTGTTAATCAAATGTTAATATGGTTTCCTACTATAGTTAGAAGTGTACCTTATTTAGGACTCCTCTATTATATAACGAGGGATCACATTCATTTGTTATCATCATTGTTCACTAAGAAGAATATATACACTCGTTACTTTCCTGCTATTACACTTACTGCTTATCAGAGTTGATTTATTATTTACTGTTCTTACTATTCCACCTCGAGACTATCCCGAGTTGAGGTCGAGACCTGGCTAGCATACTGATATTATTTATTTTACTCTCTAATTTATTCAATTACTTTCTTTCTTATTAATTGGTATCGAATAAAATCACATATCCTAAAAATCACAATATAATTTGAATTATTATCCGAATTTGAGGGTAAACAAACCTTTTTTTACTTTTTTTGCCTTCCTTTCCACCATCTCGTTCTTCTTTTATTATCTCTACTGTATTTTTTTTCTTCTTCTAGTGATTTATGCAGTAAATTTTTATTTTATATCACGTGATATATTTAAATCAGCAGCATATAGAAGATAAGCAATTATACTCGATACTCAATATTATTTCTTTGTTAAAACTATATTTTATATTGATTAAAATTTTTTATATATTTTTTTGATGTTTATATTTTATATAAATAATAAAGTTGATTAAATTTTTTTATAATAAATATTTAATTTTATTTCTCTCTTTCAAATAATGCTAATTGTAAATTGAATGAACCTAAAAAATTAATAGGAAAGAGAGCCCTGTCTACTTAAATTGTCACACCGACAACGAGAGCAGCAATAGTAGATAGCGGAACAAAACTAGCACTGGATAAGCTACACAGTCTATTTTGTATTTTGACACTCAAAAATTCTTTTTAGGAAGAATATTGGTCAAATACAAATTACTTATCAATTAATGCAAAAAACACATCTCAAATGAATTGGCCAAATATAAATAAACTGTATACGGTTAAAATCGATCTTGCCCGATTTTGCTATTTAATCGAGATCGGGAGATCATGCCGAGAGTCAGCCTCGCAATGGATCGGGCTATAACGCGAAGGCGAGGCATCGAGTTCAAGGATCGACATGTCCGCCGAGACCGAGGCCAGCAAGAATCGAGGTTAAGTATGACCGACTTTGAGTGAACTGCAATAACGGAAAAGTGAGATATCCGTAAACGATCAAAAATCATGGTGGAAATCCCGGAATATATCAAATCAAGGGCGATTATTTGTACCAACCATGGGATTTACTTCCGTAGTTAGAGTTGTATCATAATTAGGATTCCACTAGTATATAAAGGGGAATCCCCCATCATTTGTAAACACCTTACATTGACGAATATCAAGTCAATATAATATTTCTTTCTTCTGCTTATCAATTTATTGCTTCACTCCTCTCGAGGATTCATCAACTTGAGGGCATTGTCCAAGCGTTGGTTTGTTTTACATTCTTGTCAATTCCCATTACTTATCTCTAAATTAATTAATTGGTATTAAGTGAAATCACATATCCTTAAAATCACATTATAGGTTTACTCGTTACTCGATTTTTAGAGTAAACAGTTTGGCGCCCATCGTGAGGCTAAGGATTAGAGTGATTGCTTAATATTAATCTTCACAACACACATTGAATATAAAACTAAGTAGAAAGATAATGTACGAATAGAAAGATAAACATTCGCACATTACAAGATAATGTACGATGCAAAATATAAAATTAAATAGACACTAACGTTGACTACATGCCAATATAAAGCTGGGCCGGCAAGGCCGTCATAATTACTACAATTGATGAGCCAACAAAATATACGTACAGGTCCTACAAGCCCAACGTACTGCACTAACTGACGGGGTATGTCTACAAGCTTCTACCGACATATGTACTATGATCGGAACAAGGCCCCGACCTACCCATAACCTATCTACATATATACACGAGATGTACACAAAACTTCTAGACCCAGCAACTTCGAAGGATGGGGAGCTCACCGATAAAGCTGAACTCGGGCAAACACCTACTGAGGAGGTCTACCCGTCTATCCATCTAAACCTGCACGAAATGCAGCGCCCCCAGAAAGGGACGTTAGTACGAAATAATGTACTGAGTATGTAAGACAATATACTGAAAGCTGAAACCAAACTAATAATATAATAACTGAAAGCAACTGGGATTCGAGGAAAACCTGAAGATATGCTCGTATGCTGATACTGACTCAACTCTCTCAATATAATAAGTAAAATAACTGTCTAGCCTTATAAGGCTCGATAAATATACATATATCTGCTCTACCATAGTAGGCTCGCTCATAGGCGCTCGGTCACAGCTGGCTTCGTATATCTTACTATCTAATCAGAGGTTGCCCAATAGGGGCCTGCCCATCGATTATAGCTCAATGGTAATGAAAATACTATAATACTGTATACATAAAGGAAATACTCAATTGAGTATAAAGTCCCGATAAGGAGACTATTGTAACTTACAAAACTAGAAAAATATATGTAACTTGCGGGACTAGCAAAATATACGTAAATTCCGGGATATAAATTTTTCTTTAAGCCTTGTTATCAAACTTATGTTATGACGAGATCATGCAAAATGAAGAAAGAGCTTAGCCTTAACATACCTGAAGTAGGAAAAAAGCCGTACGATTTTCTCAAAAAAAATTGCACTGTACTCCTTTAAAATTGCAAAATTTTACGTTGGACAGTGGAATAGCTACGCTGCTTCGAGATAATCACGCTACTTAATGTATAAGATCTTATATTTGGAGTGATTTTGGAGAATGGTAGGTTGAAAGAATTAAGGATTGCTAACGTTATAAAATCTGATCTTTGGAGTGATTTTGTAGAATGGTGTAGGTTGAAGGAATTTTAAGGATTGCTAACGTTTTGTTTTAGTTGAAAGACTTTGATTAGGCAATTTCTTGGAAATGAAAGACATTGTAATTTTATGACAACTTAGCAAGAAATGCCATGTGGGGATGGGGTGGGATATTTAATCTTTATCCACTTATTAGGTAATTAGGTAATGTTCCGTTATTCGGTAATTAATCAATTACCCGCATAATTAAAAATTATCTCAAATTACTTAAAATTTTACTTATTTTAAATATACTTTATATATCTTACTATCACAGTCATATGGTACCTTGTATGATACTAGTCCATAAGAATCGGGTATTAACGTTCTGCCCGTATTTTATCCTAAATCGACAACCTTCAACGAAACTCATTTTCTTTAATTCGTGTACTCTTTCCTTCATGGCACTTACTTATTGCTCGTTATAAATAGCATAAATATGCTAACCTCTAGATAATCTCATCTCCGAGTCTATGTCAATTAACTAGACGAAATTTTTAACGTACGAAAAATGCAAGATGTAACATGTTATGATATTGATACATATGCGGGTATATAAGATAGGGGTTGATATATATGCGGTGAGATAATACGGGCTTGATATGCGTGTTGCTAGCAGGAAAATTACTTGAAGCCATACGGTGTGATAAGGTGAGCTAAAATGCGGGTAGCTATTTTGGAAAAATAAGTTTTCAAAAGTAAATATAAGACTCATGCGATGATATAAGGAAAGATTGTGATTGCAATTGTGAAATGAGATACGCGGCAGTACCTCAGACGTGATTTTTGTTGTCATCCTTCATTTACATCACTCGTGTTTGTCTGCATTATTCCCTTGGTGTTCTTATTATGTGTTCCTCCCTTGATGCCTTTATTACCTTAATCCCAGTGTAGCTTATCTTGTTGTATTTCTTCATGTACCATTTCCTTGTTTCCGTTGTTAAACTGTGCGATACATGTTCAGCTTCTTTATTTATTCCAGTAGGTATCTTGACCTAACCTCGTCACTACTCGATCGAGGTTAGGCTTGATACTTAATGGGTACCATTGTGGTGTACGCATACTATACTTTTGTACATCTTTTTACAGATCCAGGTACTTCATACTAGGCTAGGTACTAGTGAGTTGAGCTTTCGGACCGGAGACTTCAAGGTATACATGCTGGCGTTCGCAGGCCTTAGAGTCACTATGTATTAGGGTGTAGAGCTTATGATTCAGTCTCACCAGATTATGTGAGTTATTATCTTTTTTTTTTTTTAAATTTCTACCTATTTTGAATTGAACAAATGACCGTACGAAGGTTTTGAACCCCCACTAAGCTATATTTTTGGGCTCTAAAAATTACTTTTAGATGAATTGTGGCATTCTTTTATGATAGTTGATTTCTTTAATTTGATTTTTTTTATCATTTCCATTATTTCTTTATGTATGTTAGGCTTACCTAGTCTTAGAGACTAGTTTCCATCATGACATCTTATGGTGGGATATTGGGGTCGTGAAAACATGTTAACTAAAGCGAGTATTCTTGGCCCGAAACCTCGTCACTACTTCACCGAGCTTAGTTAGGATACCTATGGAGTACACGGGATCAATTTTACTCATACTATATTTCTGCACCGTACGTGCAGATAGTAGTGGCAAAATGGATAAAAGAAAATAGATATCCGCCCATATTATCTATTAAAAAGGGATTGGATGATGAATTTTTAAAAATGGGTCAAATTTGAATAAGAATCATATTATTCACTTAGAAAATGGGTAACTAATGAATAACTAATGGGTTTAACTTTTACATTTATAAAGCCTCTAGTTTGGGAGACCAGAAGTTCTCCCAAAAGTGATCATATTCAAGAAGCCATAGATAAAATAGATATTCATAATCCGTCGGTTAACCTATTTTTATTCGTATTAAATAAGAATCGAGTTGGATAATTTATCTATTTTTGTATTACCTGTTTTCGACCCATCCCATATATTCGACCTCGACCCGCCCATTTGCCACCCCTACATGCAGATGTTAGAGCTCATTTATTGTGGATGACAAAGGCTAGCATTAAAGATGTACCTTCATTTCAGATATAAGCTACCACTTGTTCTTGGTAGTTTAGGGTTTATACTTATGTTTATGTATATTCAAATAGATATTGTATTTATTCTTCGTTCTATCTTTATAAATTTAAATCTTAGTGGCTCATGACTTGTAATACTAACTCTTGGGGTATTTTCATCGATATTCATCATCTTCTTATTTTAGGTTATTGATGATATTCCACTTCAGTTGTATTATTCATTATTTGGCTTATCTAACATGTTGGGGTTAGGTTCCTTCACGACTAGGTGGTGTTTTGTGAAAGTACAAGTGGGGGGTGAATTGTATAATTTTTAAACTTAAACTCTATTAGTTGACTGATTTACCAATTAGTCGACTTGATGCAATAACCTAACAGTTATAGTAGCAGAATATAAAGTACAGAAAGTAAGTGTGAAAATTAAAGACACCAGAATTTAATACTGGATCAGATTCAATGTGAATCCTAGTCCAATCCCCTTGGGTTGCAAAAGAGTTCTCTTTAGTAATTGTATTTCTTAGAGTACAATGAAAATGATGTGATAGCTCAGTTCCTATAACACTCGTCTTCTTATGATACAATGCTTCACTAGTGTTATACTTTCCTTTTTCTCTAACTTGTTGTACAACAGATCTCAATGAACTACAATGTTTGTTTGCAGTAGAATAAAGAGAGAATTTTGGTTTGATCAAAGTATATTTTTTCTAAGGCTAAAAACTGAGTATAAATACTTTGGTGAAGATCGAGATTTGACATCCCAAGGAATTTGATCCTTGGAAAGAGATTGATTCTTTCCAAGAATAAGATTGCTAGCCGTTGCTCTTCCTTGATGAGAGAAGATTGATTGCCTTCCTTCTACAGTCATTGATAGTGAGATTTCATTCTTTAATTGTTGGTCCTTTCGTAGTTGGCTGCTCTTGATCGCTTCCCTTCTCTAGCCGTTGAAGATAAAAAGTTCTCCTTAATTGTTGGTCTTTCCAAAATCGGCAGATCAGCTAATCTCCTTGATTTTCTCCGCGAATATGGTGTCCTTGATTGACGCCTCAGTTTTAGGCTTTCAAAGATTCTTTCCATTGCAGCTATTGATACGCTCAAATTACACTGTAATTAAGAGTATAAGGCGGTCGGTATCAAATATAATAACCCAACAAGGTTGGGGTCGAATCCCGCAGGAAATAGGTGTGAAAAGGTTACTTGTTCAATGTGTTGCTCACTTAAAGTCTTATCTCTATTCAGTTAATAGTAACAAGATAGTGGTTTGTGGTAACAAGAGTATGTAAGGAGTTTGATTTGAAGTAACAACTAATTGAAATGTTTAACGAGTGATCAATTTGATTAAGCAACCAAGGTTGTGTCCCCTTTAATGAAGTGTAATGTGTACAGGTGTTAATATGATATATTTCTAATAGAAAGTTATTTTGATATGCAAATGATGCCTAATATACTACCCAATATTTCCCAACAGTTGAGTAGTATTTCCTCTTTATAATTTTCCCAAATGTAAAAGAGTTGCAATGAAGAATCATCAATGTATGCCAACTAAAACCCACTTATTCCTAAGCGATTTTATTAAACAACGTTTAAAGCCTTGAGTCATTGATATCTACTTCTACCATATTCTAACCCACTTTCCCAAGCAAAGCAAGAATTTAATGGCGTTTGTTAATATTTGCAACCACCAACAATAAATGAAGAATGAGAAGTAAATAAATATCAACCAACCATTATATATATATTCAATGTTAAACACCCATTAACATAACACCCATTTAGTGTCCACAACCTTAATATTTAAAGTTAGCTACATATGCTAAAATACAAGGACCAACTAATATTTAATGCCATGAATGCTTACAATGTTGGGAATCTTCAACCAAAAGCTTCCAAAAAAAAGCGAAAATATTTATGTCGTGGAATGTAGTGTAAAGACTAGACAAGATGAGCCTACAAAGGCTTCATAAAATTATTTATAGTGGGGCAAAAATCGAGAAAGAAAATGGACAAAATTTCCCTTTCAGGTCCGATATGCGACCGCATTCTTGTCGCAGAACAAGTATGCGATCCGCATTTTGAACACCCAAACCGCAGATTAAAACCCTAGTCATACATGTCTTCATCGCATTACCATTATGCGGTCCACATTTGAGTTATACGACCGCATTTTGTCTCGCATCTTTGACCTTCAGTAGTCTTCATGGTTGGTTATGCGATCACCATGCGGACCGCATTTTGATTCTGCGGTCGCATCTTGAACCACATTCTTCACTTGAAATTAGGCTCAGGTCTCTACTTCAGTTTGCGATTCTTTTGTCCATTATGCGGCTCGCATGTCTGATCTGCAATCGCATAGTGAACTGCAGATCAGCATTTGTGAAACATTTGCTCTTTTCTTGTCTTTTTGCTTCCATTTCCATGTTCTTGAGTTCCCTTTCCTTATGTACTGTAGATGTTACTAAACTACATAAGTATCGGTTCTAATTGCATTAAAATAAGCTAAAATCTAAGCAATTAGTATTGAAATGTACCGTAATTCTCCGGCACATCAACACCCCCAACTTAAACTCTTGCTTGTCCTCAAGCAACGAAAACAACTTAGCCTACCCTAGAGTCTATGTACAAAACCTGAAACGATAGTGACTACGGGTGGTGTTCATTGCTAGCATCTCAAGCATGCATTTACAATTGTTTTACCCTTCCTGAACAGATGAGATATACATGGAAAAACTAGTCAACTTGTGAATCCTGAGCCTCAGACAATGCGACAAAATGTTACCCTCAAGTGAGCGCAATTGCATTTGACTCAAAAGCCTACATTTGCTTCACTCCACGGTTCATGTACCTTTACTAGATAGAAGGTCCCAAAATAACAATATTTACAATGACAACAAAAAGGGACATTTCATAAACACACTCACTCTCAGAAAGAACTTCAAGTGCTACAACATTTCATACCATAAGCTTGCTCTTATTTTAATTCATTGCTTATTCCAGAGTGTTAGGTTGGAGGTCCCATAAGGACTTTTTTTTTGCTTGTAATGTAGGTTTAGGGCAGGGTTGGATGAGCATTTGGGTACAAGTGACTTTACCCTCCTTGAACACTACATACATTGTTTCATTCTTACGCTCTTTGCTTCTTTTCAAACCCCCATATCTTCACATTCATCTAGGTTCCCATATAGAACAACCTTACATGCCTCTTCTAATTTTTATTCAAAGCTCCCTAATTTATACACATCTACATATTTTCTCCTTCTTTCTGCCTTTTTCTCTTTTTTTTTATATATAGTTTTTATTTTTTTATATAGGAGCTTGAATAATCTGAAACAAATACTTCTGAGGCATGTGGTCCTAACTCAACATACAACCTTACCAATATCCACTATGACACCACCCCCAACTTAGGTTTTTAGCCTTATTCTCAATGTTCAAGGAGGAAAGGGTTCAAAAGAGGGGATTATTTTTCCAAAAAGGGAAAGGTTTTTAATGAGTTGGCCAAACAAAAGGCTTAAAGGCTCAAATTGGGTACTAGTGATATTATTTATGTACAGGTCGTCTTGAAAGGATACAGAAGTTTAGCAATTGAGACAAAGAATACCTAAGGTCATCCCTCCAACCAAACATACTATCATTAGCATTGAAAGACCAACCGGGCAAGTTCTGGATGATAGAAGTACGCACAAGAATTATATCCACACAGGAAACTCACACTCACATGGTACATGAACTCTTTCACTCGCATAGCTTGATGCTTTCGAGTCAACACTTGGTATTCAGTGCTTGCATCATAGGCACATGTTCACATAATTGATTTTTTTTTAAACATACGGAAGGGTATATGCTATATACAAACATACATGCTTGATGCTATGCAGTTACACCAAACCAGTTAAAATGATTCATCCTACTCTCCTGATTCTGCTATTACACCTTTGGAAAAGAACCATCCCAAGCAAAACCAAAGGGGATTGATTCCTAATCACTATCTACTTGTTTTTGTTGTTTTTCTTATGTAAGGATAACGTTGAATACTAACGTTAACAACACCATGATGAACACAACACTATTATGAACACAAAGTAAATACTAATATTAACATCATCATTAAAAACACAACTCATGTTCCGAAGTCATACCAATATATACAGAACACAAGATGCACTCAGGTTGGTCAAGAGATTTTGATCCGTCTCAGTTCGGGGCTCGATCGAGTTCCTCTTTTGTCTTTTTCTCTTTTTTTTTCGTTTGTTTTCTTTTTAGTTTGTTTTTGTTAAGTGAGTGAGAGATGTGCGAAACTTACCTGGCAAGTCTGCGGTGGACACTTCACCGCATAACATACTATGCGACCGCATATGTGTTATGCGGTGATTTTAAAGAATAAGCTGAGAAGGAAGGGTCTGCGGTGCACAATGCGGTCGCATAAGTAAAATGCGAACCGCAGAGTGTGCCGTTCCACCGCATATTGAACTCCAATTTTGGACAAACTTTCTGCCTATGTTTGCGGTCAAAATGCGGTCCGCATAACAACAATGCGACCGCATTCCTACCGTAGAATTCACCTTGTGCCTTTTCTTCACATTTTATGCGTCCTCACCAAGTGTTGAGATCTTTTGAACCCCCTGCACTCTAACACACTTGGAATTGCTCAAATAAATATATCTACCAAAAATTGAAAAATTCAAGGAACAAAAGGGTGTTACCACACATGGGTTGCCTCCCATGAGGCGCTTGATTTAACGTCGCGGCACACCGGAAGTGATGTTCTTTTAATTTCACTCAATGGTCGGGCATGGACCATCTTTGAGAGCCAGATGCTCCACCAAATATTTTTCACCATCAGTGCCCAAATAATACTTGATGCGTTGGCCATTTACCTTGAATGTTCGGGACCCATCTATCGACTCTAATTGCACCGCTCCATAAGGAGAGACAGTCACCACCTTGAATGGACTGGACCATTTTGATTTAAGCTTGCCCGGAAATAATTTTAGCCTCGAATGGAAAAGCAAGACCAAATCACCCGCCTTAAACTCTCTTTTCACGATCTTTTTGTCATGGACAAACTTCATCCGTTCTTTGTACCTAGCATGCCCTAGAAAACTCCTAACACTTTTCACGAAAGTCGGTGGAGGAAGCTTTGAAATAATCTCAATCTTTGCCCGGTCGACTTCAATACTATGCTTTGAAATTTTGTGCCCAAGCATAATGCCTTCGTCAACCATGAAGTGACATTTCTCCTAGTTTAGCACAAGATTTGT
Organism: Nicotiana glauca; assembly: GCA_026770625.1. Taxonomy (NCBI): domain Eukaryota; kingdom Viridiplantae; phylum Streptophyta; class Magnoliopsida; order Solanales; family Solanaceae; genus Nicotiana; species Nicotiana glauca. The sequence goes on from MU768724.1 coordinate 83,950, forward strand.
TTCTTCGCATCTCTTGAGCACTTGTCTAAGGTTGTTAAGACAGTGCTCGAATGAATCACCAACCACCGAGAAATCGTTCATGAAGACTTCAAGAAAATCCTCAACCATGTCTGAGAATATGGGCATCATACACCTTTGGAAGGTAGCCGGAGCATTGCACAAACCAAATGGCATCCGACTAAAAGCAAATGTGCCATACGGGCAAGTGAAAGTAGTTTTCTCTTGGTCTTCCAAAGCGATGTTGATTTGATTGTAGCCGGAATACCCATCGAGGAAACAATAGAATGACCTCCCCGCTAGCCGATCAAGCATTTGATAAATAAAAGGCATAGGGAAGTGATCTTTGCAAGTTGCACTGTTAAGCTTCCGATAGTCCATACAAACTCACCATCCGGTCATGGTTCGTGTTGGGATGAGCTCATTCTTCTCATTCTCGATCACGGTCATGCCACCCTTTTTTGGCACACATTGTACTGGGCTCACCCATGAACTATCCACAATGGGGTAAACTACCCCGGCATCCAACCACTTGATAATCTCCTTCTTTACGACCTCTTGCATTGACGGGTTCAACCGCCTTTAATGTTCCACACTTGGCTTTGTCTTGCTCTCCAATTGGTATGTTCACAAATTCCCGCGAAGATCCCACGGATGTCCGCAATAGTCCATCCAATGGCTTGCCTGTGTTGTTTCAAGACCTCCAACAATTGGTTTACCTACACATCATTTAACAAAGACGAAACAATTACGGGTAAAGTCTCATTAGAGCCAATAAATTTATACCTTAAGTGCGGCGGGAGAGGTTTGAGCTCTAGTTGCGGTGGCTCAATGATTGATGGCTTTGCGGGAGGTGTGGTCCTATTTTCCAAGTCAAGAGAAAGCTTTGCCGGAGTATAAGTGTAGGATCCAAGACCCTCTAATGCATTTACCGACTCCATGTACCCATCCATGTCCTCACCATCAAAGTTCACCAAGATAGCCGCCAATGTCTGACCAAGGCATTGCTCTTCCATTTTCAATTCGACGGCATATTCTACCTCATCAACCACATCTATGACCGAAATACTCTCATGCTCGTGGGGTAATTTCATACCCTTGCTCGCTTGAAATGTGACTTCTTCATCATTCACCCGAAACTTAATTTCATTTTGCTCCGAATCCATGAGTGCTCTTCCCGTGGCTAGGAATGGTCTCCCCAAGATGATAGGGATTTCTTTATCTACAGCATAATAGAGAATCACAAAATCGGCCGGCAAATTGAATTCTCTAATTTTCACAATCACATCATCAACAATGCCTACCGGTCACTTAATAGATCGATCGGCCATTTGTAACCTCATGCTTGTTGGCCTTGGCATCCCTAGTCCCGCTTGCTTGTAGATGGCAAGTGGCATCAAGTTGATACTAGCCCCATTGTCACAAAGGGATCTTGCAAAATCACGCTCTCCGATAGTACACGGGATAGTAAATGCTCCCGGGTCCTCTTTCTTTTGGACGGGGCTTGTGGCAATAATGGAGCTAACCCGATGAGTCATGTTTACTACCTCATTCTTTGTGGTCCTCTTTTTGGTGATAAATCCTTCAAATATTTGGCAAACCCCGGCATTTCTTGGAAAGCTTCCAAGAATGGAATGTTCACCGACAATTGCTTAAGGATATCATAGAATTTCTCAAGCTTGCTATAATCAACCCTTCGAATAAGTCTTTGAGGAAAAGGCGGAGGAGGTCTAGGAATAGAGAAGTGGAGCTTTTGATGTCTCCTTCTCCTTTTCCTTCACCTTTTCTTGGATTACTTCTTGCACCTTTTCTTTTTCCGGCACCCTTTCAACTTCAACAACCCCTTGCTCTTCGGCTTCAATTTCTTGTTCGACTTCTTCCCCAACAACCTCTTATTCAAAGTTACCTTGTAAAACCTTCCCACTTCTTGTAGTTATTGCAATGACATGAGAGGTTGAGCCACCTCCACCACTCTTTGGGTTAGCAATGGTTTCACTAGGAAGTTTCCCTTTTTGCTTTGGGTTTTGCTCTCTTGAAAGGTCTCTCATTTGCATCTCTAGCTTTTGGATAGATTCGGTGTGAGAGCCAACAACTTCGGTCATGTTTCTCATGGATGCGTCAGACTTCTCTTGGTTTTGCAACACTCGTTCAAGCATGCTTTCTAACTTTGACTCACTCGACGACCCTTGATTTGCATAATGACCTTTTAGGGGGACATAAGGGTTGGAGCTCCGATTTGCAAAGTTGTTGTTGTTGTTCCAATTTCCTTAATGCGAGTTACCTTGATCATTTCTCCATTGTTGGTTGCCTTGCCCTTGTGGGTTTGGCCTCCATTGGCTTTGTTGCCCTTGACCTTGGTAGGGTTGCCTTTGATACCCTCCTTGAGGGTTGTTGATATAATTCGCTTCCTCAAAACTTTCCTCCATGTTAGGTTGGATATCCTCCACTGCATTCACTTTCTTTGTCTGAGTCTCGGTAAACATCTTTGTTAGCACATTTTAATTTGTAGCAAGCCCAACAATCACTTGATCCCTCTGCTGATTTTCCTTGATCAAATTGCTCAAAGAAGGAGAGCCATATGAGATTCCTCTGGTGGTATCCTCTGAATGCCATGCTTGGTTGTGCTTTGCCATTTTGTCCAGAATTTGCATCACTCGAGTAAATTATTTGTCCATGAAAGATCCGTCAGCTGCATTCTTGGCGATGGCTTGGTTCATAGGATCCAAACCCATGTAAAATTTTTCCAACAACATGGAGTCCGGGAACCCATGGTTTGGAGACCTTACCAAGTATAATTTGAAGTGATCCCATGCCTCATGAAACTGCTCCCCCTGTATTTGCTTGAAGAAGAAAATCTTATCCCGCAACTCAGACTTTTTGCTTTGCGGGAACCATTTGGACAGAAACGCCCGAACAAGCTCGGGCCAAGAATGAATAGATTTGGGGGTAGATTCTAGAGCCATTTCCTTGCATCCCCAGCTAGAGAATACTTGAAGCATCTCAACCTCAGGGAATTGTCGGATACATTGTTTTGTTTGTGCATTGCGCACACACCCAAGAAATTCCTAAGGTGTTGCGTTGGATCATCGTTGGTGGAATTCCTGAACAACCCTTCTGCCTTAAGCATCAGAATTAAACCATGCTCCACCTTGAATGTTGCTGCTCCAACAGCCGGAGGCACAATGTCATTGGTATCACTAATGTATTCTTCGATGTCTGCGAAAGGATTTTCTCCCATTTCTCCCTCCACATCATCATCATAATCAGACATGTTTTCCTACCAACACCAAGAAAAGAAAGCAAAGTGTGATGGAATAGAAGTAGACGTTAAGTAAAGTACATACTAAATAGTAATTTCAAGACCGTATTCCCCAGCAATGGCGCCAAAATTTGATACGCCCAAATTACACTATAATTAAGAGTGTAAGGCTGTCGGTGTCAAATATAATAACCCAACAAGGTTGGGGTCGAATCCCACAGGGAATAGGTGTGAAAAGGTTACTTGTTCAGTGTGTTGCTCACTTAAAGTCTTATCTCTATTCAGTTAATAGTAACAAGATAGTGGTTTGTGGTAACAAGAGTATGTAAGGAGTTTGATTTGAAGCAACAACTAATTGAAATGTTTAACGAGTGATCAATTTGATTAAGCAACCAAGGTTGTGTCCCCTTTAATGAAGTGTAATGTGTACAGGTGTTAATATGATATATTTCTAATGAAAAGTTCTTTTGATATGCAAATGATGCCTAATATACTATCCAATATTTCCCAACAGTTGAGTAGTATTTCCTCTTTATAATTTTCCCAAATGTAAAAGAGTTTCAATGAAGAATCATCAATGTATGCCAACTAAAACCACTTATTCCTAAGCGATTTTATTAAACAAGGTTTAAAGCCTTGAGTCATTGATATCTACTTCTACCATATTCTAACCCACTTTCCCAAGCAAAGCAACAATTTAATGGCTTTTGTTAATATTTGCAACCACCAACAATAAATGAAGAATGAGAAGTAAATAAATATCAACCAACCATTATATATATATTCAATGTTAAACACCCATTAACATAACACCCATTTAGGGTCCACAACCTTAGTATTTAAAGTTAGCTACAAATGCTAAAATACAAGGACCAAGTAATATTTAATGCGATGAATGCTTACAAAGTAGGGAATCTTCAACCAAAAGCTTCCAAAAAAAAGCAAGAATATTTATGTCATGGAATGTAGTGTAAAGACTAGACAAGATGAGCCCACAAAGGCTTCATAAAACTATTTATAGTGGGGCAAAAATCGTGAAAGAAAATGGACAAAATTGCCCTTTCAGGTCCGATATGCGACCACATTCTTGTCACAGAACAAGTATGCGGTCCGCATTTTAAACACCCAAACTGCAGATTAAAACCCTAGCCATACAGGTCTTCATCGCATTACCATTATGCAGTCCGCATTTGAGTTATGCGGCCGTATTTTGTCTCACATCTTTGACCTTCAGTAGTCTTCATGGTTGGTTATGCGATCACTATACGGACCACATTTTGATTCTGCGGTCGCATCTTGAACCGCATTCTTCACTTGAAATTAGGCTCAGGTCTCTGCTTCAGTCTGCGATTCTTTTGTCCATTATGCGGCTCGCATGTCTGATTTGCGATCGCATAGTGAACCGCAGATCAGCATTTGTGCAACATTTGCTCTTTTCTTGTCTTTTTGCTTCCATTTCCATGTTCTTGAGTTCCCCTTCCTTATGTACTGTAGAAGTAACAAAACTACATAAGTATCGGTTATAATTGCATTAAAACAAGCTCAAATCTAAGCAATTAGTATTGAAATGTGCCGAAATTCTCTGGCACATCAGCTATCCACAATCTTGGTTGATTGATATCTTTTCTTAAGCATTCAGATAGGCTTCAACAATCTTGTGGTAACTCTCTCTTCTGATTGATTTCCTGCACAAATATATTATTGGCATTATTAAAATTAGATCTAACAATCTTCCCTTTTTTGATGATGTCAAAATAATATATTTGTATAAACACCAGTTGACTTCCCTGTGTTTTACTCCCCCTTAATGTATGCAGTTGAGGATCCTGGCACTCCCCCTCAGTTCATGCAGTTGACTAGTCCATGATTGTAGTCAACTCTTGCCACGGAGGATGCTACCTGTACCATAGTCAACTATACATACCTGTACAGATACAATATATCCTCTTCTACCCTTTTTTGGCATCAGCAAAGAGGGAACAAACTAACAACCAGACAGAATATATAGCATTAAACAGTAGCATGAAAGTTCAATCACAAGCACCTAAAGCAAAAGAAAACAGAATTGTCCAATGGCTGAAATAACATCCCCAACCTAACAGCACAGCAAAACAAAACGAAAAAATATTCTTAAACATCCACATTAGCGACGCAAGAAATAAGTAAGGGTATTGCAGATGGCTTCCTTTAATTGTTCAAAGCTAGCATTGGCTAAGATGCTCACTCCATCCAACCTGTCATGAATTTCCTTGAAAGCTTTGACAGCATTCTCCCTAACTCTGAGAATAGCAACTCGTATCTTTGACACATCAGACCCTATATCCTTGGAGATGGTGTGAATGTCACCAAAAGTAGACACTGAGTGGCTGTGAGGAGATTCTTGATTTCAGAGAGTTGAGTGGTGATGGCACGAAGCTTTTCATCGAGATCAGGGTCACCAAGGCTAGAGTGAGAGGCAGGGGACTTAGACGAGGGTTCTAAAGGAGCAGGCTTAACTTCTCCCTCATGCTTCTTAACCCAGGAGCCCTTCACACTGACATACCCCATACTAGCAAAAGCTCTAGAGTTGCAGGATTTTCAGATAGTGATAAAGGAATAGTCGGATAGGGAAATTTGATGAGATTCCAAAACGTGAGTGATGGCCATGCCGTAGGGTAGACTGGTGGGATCTTTAGCAGTTTCAATCATGAAATTTATAACCTGGGAGGAAAGATTGACTTTGCGTTTGGTCACTAAGCAGTACACTAAGAAGATGTCCCTTTGAGAGAAGGAGACCCAATGCGGGGAAGCAGAGTGGTTTCCATAATGTAAGCCAGAACACGTGTTTCAAAACTAACGTCACTGGAACCTAACTGGTTTGGAAGGGAAGTAGAGGAACACTCAGTAATACAATGTTTAGCTTGGTCAAAAGAAATTTTGAAATCATCGGGCTAGGTATTTTTGAACAGCATAGGGAAACCAGAACATCGACATTGAAAGAGAGAATCAAACAGAGCACAATCAAGAACAATACGCTTACCTAATACTAAGGATTCCAACCTGTCATGCATACTGGAGTGGAGATTGGCATAAAACTTCTTCACCAGGGGTTCATAGACCTTAGGCGGAGGGATAGAGAGAAACTTGGCCCACCCTTGATGCACAAAGAGATTTTTGATCTTACAATTTAGGGCTTCCATGTCGTCTAGGTCGACTACCCTACCATGAGCAATGGGCTTGTCTTTTAGAGCAATGAAGAAATCCTTATTCGGAGAATCCCAAAAATTTAGGTCAGATTCTAGAGAGGCAGAGAGATAAACCTTTGATTTCTTTGGGGTAAAAGAGAAAGGAGGGTCTTCCAAAGGGTGTTTCCCTAGGGCTTTTTCTCCTAAGTTTTGAGAGTAATCAGACAAATCGCCCTGAGAATAGGCGAAACCTTTAGAGTGGTCAGACCCTAGGTCTACCTTTTCTCGAGGCATAGAATGGGCTTTTGTTTTGGAATGAGTACTTTTTCTGGTGGATGCAGAGGGATTTCTAGGTTGTTTGGCCCTTGAAGAAAGATGGTTTGGTTGGAGCTTTGGAGAAGGAGAAGGGTTTTCTAGAGTGTAGGGATGAAGGTGATTGAAAGAGGTTCTCCGCCTTAAGAAGAAACCCTTCTGACGGTTGAGTCCGAAAAAGGAAAAGGTGTTAGTTGAAGGGACACGATCTTTCCTACTTTGAATTACGAACTGATGTGAAAGAAGAGGAAAAGATAGGGAAAGAAAATGGAGGCGTAATTAATGCATGGGTAAATTACAATCATTAGACCTGCAAGAAAACACTATAGTACACAAAGGTCCTATAGCTTATTAGTTAAGCAAGTAATGCCAAGTAATTTCCTTAATGTACAAAATCTATCCTCTAGAAAAGGCTTAGTAAAAATATCCACTAATTGATCAGAAGTTGCAATAAAAGATATTTCTATGTCTCCCTTAAGCACATGATCTCAAATAAAGTGATGCTTAATATCTATATGCTTTGCTCTAGAGTGATGAACATGATTTTTTGAAAGAAAAATAGCACTAGAATTATCATAAAAAATTTGTATAGGTTTAAAAGAGAGTTCACAGTCACCCAGTTGGTAAGACATCCACAGTAATTGTGCACAGCATTGTCCAATAGCAATGTATTCAGCTTCAGTGGTGGATAATGCAACTGATGCTTATTTTTTTACTATTCCAGGATATCAATGCCTTTCCAAGTAATTAACATGTACCACTAGTTTTTTTTCTATCTTCCTTGTCACCTGCAAGGTCAGCATCGGAAAATCCTTCTAGTTTAAAAGAGTTAGAGCGAGGATACCATAGTCCATGAGATACAATCCCAATGAGGTATCGAATGATTCTCTTTATTGCAGTCAGATGAGATTCCTTAGGAGCTGAATGGAATCTGGCACATTTACACACACTAAATATAATGTCCGGTCGACTTGCTATTAGATACAATAATGATCCTATCATTCCATGATATTTGGTTTCATCCACGGGGATTCCTTATTCATCTTTTTCAAGATTTGTTGAAGGACTCATTGGTGTACCAATGGATTTTGCATTGCTCATGCCAAATTTTTGGATCAGTTCCTTTGTATGTTTTGTCTGACATATAAAAGTTCCCTCTTCAGATTGTTGAATTTGAAGTCCAAGGAAGAATGTTAACTCTCTCATCATGCTCATCTCAAATTGGCTTTGCATCAGATTCGAAAATTCCTTGCACATAAGAGGGTTAGCACTACCAAATATAGTATCATCAACATAAATTTGGATAATGAGATTACCTTCTGCCGATTGTCATACCTCCTTTTTCGCTATACCCGCAAGGGCATAGAGGAGTTTTTCCAATTAAAGGACAATCGAAACGAGATTTATTATTAAGATTTAGAGTCGCCACTTGGGAGATTAATGGTGTCCCAAGTCACAGATTGAATCCCGAATCGAGGAAAATATGACTCTGTTAACAGTCCGCGAACCAGAAATCCGAGTAAGGAATTCTGTTAAACCGGGAGAAGGTGTTAGGCATTCCGGGGTTTCATGGTTCTAGCACGGTCGCTCAATTGTCATGATTAGCTTATTTATCTGATTACATGATGAACCTATGTGCCGCTTTTTACTTTTAACCGCTTTTTATTTAATTTTTTAAGAAAGTTGAATGTCGTTTAAAATGTGTCTTTGTATCGCGCCACATGAAATGCACCCGCAATCCTAAACACACTTTATCCAACATTTTGGAATTTGATTTGGGTCACATGAAATGCACACCTGAGTTTAGAAAGATAGAATTATTAAATAACGCGCCTAAAGCAACTAGCGCATTGTTAACTCTGCGAGGGCCATGGAAGTTCGCTAAATGGCACGCCTCAAGTTCTAAGTGTTTTAAAGAAATAATTATACGAGGGACACACATTTGTCATCTTTATTTGGCATGGCGCACCTCACTTATTTAAAAGGCAAACCTAAAGCAACTATGATTTTCTATTTTATTTGTCTCTAATAATAAAATAAAGTCCTAATTAATTTGTTACTGGACTGAAGCAAACCAAATGATAATTCTGTGCCAAAGCCAACCATTGGGCTCTAAGGCAAACCCGACAAAGGAAAGTACTCATACCTACGCCAAAATTGGCCAGCCGCAGATCTCAGCCCAGGCCCAAACATACGCAGTCATCAAAAGTAGACCTGGGCTGATTGCTAGTAAGCTGAGGACTACACCTCTTGGAAAAAAAAGCTGTCAAGCCCAAGTCATTAAACCAAACACAACAATTTAATTAGAACAAATACCCCCGGACCTGTTTCCGTTTATTTCCCTTAGATCTAGTTAATATTGATTGTTTTAATTATAGTTTTGTACCCAGGCTTGTAGATAATCACATGTATTATTGCATTATTCTAAAGTATTGATCATATTAAGTTATTTACTGACTGAAATGAACTACCAGACTCGAGGAACTAATTTAACACTTATTCTTTGCTAATTCTAAAATACCACTTTGAATTCATATACCATTACACGACTGTTAAACTATGATTTAAGATGAAGAATTACAGGAAGACTACAAATAACTAATGAGATCGACTGTTATATCATGAGACCAATTTAACTAATCCGTTATCATACCTGGAACTGACCCTAACATTTGAACTCTAAAGGCTAATTACAGTTCACTTATTACGAGCCTCATTCTCGACATGGATAGAATGGACAAAGCAAGTCACATAATATGCTACAACACAGTCCAAACAGCTCACACAGTTCAATACAAATTAGACAGTCCAAACAATTGCTCCAGTTATACTTGAGCATGAATAGCTAAGCTAAGTTTAAAGGCTAATCAATGATTCTAAAACATTTCAGGTGGACAAGTAACAATTCTTCTTCATTGATTTCCCCAAATTGTTCATACATGTGAATGGAGCTTCCAGATCATTAGAGGTAGTGAAGGTGTACCTGGAGTTTGGAAATAAGAAGAAGCAGAATAAGTCAGCAACAGCTGCTACGAGCAGAAATCAACCAGCCAGGAACCAATTCAATGACCAAGGAGACCTCGAAACCAAGCAAAACCCAAGCAATCGACCACAAAACTACTTGAACACACTCAAATGCAATCACAATTTGACCCAGAAACTACAGAACTTCTTCAGCAATCAAAAATGACCAAAAATCACTCGAATGAACCCCAAACACCTTCATATGCTCGGAACACCCAAGTACAGAACAGAAACAGAGAGATTTGAACTGTTTTTATCTTAAAATTGATGTAACAGTATTTATTTTTTGGTTTTATGCTATTTTTTGGATTTTTACTGAATTTGTTTGTTTTTTTTGGTTTTCTGGGCAGAATTTAAAATCTAAAGAGAATTCTAAACTTCTAATAATTTGAAATTCAAATTAGAGGCTAGATCTGCAGAGAAGATTTTTATAGGGGAAATTTTAGAGTGAAAAACTTGTTGCTTAAGGCAAGGATGACTAGCTTTTATAGGCAAACCTAAAGGGGAAGCTTCTAAATCTTATTCACACATTTTCCCCCTCTTTTTATTTTCATTTTTTACCTAACTAGTCCCTCATTCTCTGACTTACTGCCTAAGTTAAGCTGCTATTTTTGTTAATTCAACTTAGAACCCCTTCTAGAAAGTCCTAGGGAGTTCATTTCAGTTATTATAGGATTTCCTAATTAAAAATACTTATGCTACACCTGAACAACCTAAAAATTACCAACCTATGCTATTCGACTCAACCTTTCTAACTTAACTGGGTTAAACTAATTAGTCAAACAAATTCCAAATCCAAACTAACTAAATACTGCTTTCCGAGTTACCAATTATTATTGTTTGTTAACCAAAAACTAAAAAAAAATCAACTTGACACTAGAATCAAACCACGGGTAATCACATATAACTCTAGGCAGAAATCAACATATTAAACACCACTTTGACAAAAATCAGAATGAAATAAAATCAAACAAGATCAAATTAACAAAACTAAACAGAACTTGACAGAATAACAGACTAAAACTAAAGCATTTTGAATAAAACCTATACCTAAACGAAGGACAGACTCATGAAGCGGAAATCATCATGGAACTAACTCGAAACTATATGAAAGAAAAAATTTAACGAAACAAATTATAAAAAAAAGAACTCACTATTAAGTTTTTCTGCCTTTTCGATTCAAAAACGAAACAAGATCCGGCGAGATTTGAGTGCTTCCAAGGGTGGATTTGGCATGAGGGAGGTGAGGGGGTCGTGTGGTGTGAATTTGAGGTCGATTAGGTGAACTAAGATTTTGGGGTCAACCTTTTGATTGAAGATTCGAGACGGTAAGCGATGATTTGAGGGATAACAGTCGTGGATTCGAGATGAGGGGAGTGAGGAGGTCCAGGGGTGTTATTTTGGTGCGATTTGGACATGGGCGCCACCGTACACGGCGGCGACGGCGCTAGGTTTTGACTTATTCGAGGTGTTAGGGTGAGATTTGGAGGGAATCAATGGTGGATATGGAATGGGGAAGTGGAGGAGAAGGGGTGGTGTAAGTTTCAGGGTCGTTGGACAACCACCGCCACCGTGGGCGATTTTCGGCGGTGGAGTTAGGGCGGCTCTGATAGAAGGGACGGAGGTACGAGGGAGGAAGACTTGGTCTCTGAATCTGTAAAGTTTATTACAGTTTTATTTAAAAGCTTGAATCAATATGGACCGTTGGATTGGGATGATGGACGGTTCAGATCACCTGACGCCAAAACAGCGTCGTTTGGGTGCGGTAAAACTGGACCGGGTTGGGACTGATTTGGGCCGGTCTAGGGGTCGTTTGTTTTCTGGCTAATCCGGATTTTTTCAATAGATAGCCTTTCTTTTTAATGGTTTTTCTCTTATTTTCTTTCTTTTTTTTCTTTTTCTCCTTTTTGTTTTGTATTTATTTATTAAATATTTATATTTTCTGATTTTTGTGAAATTCTAAATAAAATCAAAAACCATATTAGCATTAAAATTATATTTCCTAATTTTCAATTACCCTAATTCCTACTTTAAATGCAAACTAGGACAAAGTAAAACTATAAATACAAAAAGGACCATTTTTTGTTATTTTTTTATTTTTAAGCAACTCTAACTACTATTCAATCCTAGCATGTGAAATTAAATCTCAAACAAATGCCAAATATATTTTTGTATTTTTCATATGAACTAAAATGCACCGATAAAATGCAACAATTACCAGAAAATAACACAAAAATTCATTAAAAATTGTAAAATAATAAAAAAAATTATTTTATTTGAATTTTTGAAAATAATTAGCTTAGGGCAAAAATCACGTGCTCACAACTGCCCCTCTTTGCCCGAAAACACGAAGAGTTTTCGTGCAAAGATAAGTGAGTGGAAACGAGTGATTTTTTCCCGTTCGCATATTTCGTGTGAAGTATTCTTGAAAAGTTTGACCGCACCCTGCTTTAGAGGTTGCCTACATATCCTGGGCTAAACAGGAATCAGTTCAGTGTAGTTCAGGAATGTCTGGTAGCTGGGACTACCAGGAGCTGTGATTTCATTGATGTTGCTGCTGCTACTGCTCGCTGAACTCCTTATTACACCATGTCAAAATAAAAGAAGCTAGCCTAAGCTATGATCTATGGATTACAAAAAGGTCCTATCAATGTCTTCAAACTCGCTCTTGTGTTGTCCTGAACTTGAATTCTTCCGATAGAATCCTTGTTGTTGCCGCGAACTGTGATTGGCGATGTTTTGCCATTCCTCCGAGTGATGCTTGACTGCTGAAATTTGAAATATATGCCTCTATTCTCCAGGCGGGCTCCTGATTGCTGACGCTTAAAAAGTATTCCCTTGTTCTCCAGGTGGGCTCCTGACTGCGATGCTTGAAAAGTATTCCCTTGTTCTCCAGGTGGGCTCCTGACTGCGATGCTTGAAAAGTATTCCCTTGTTCTCCAGGTGGGCTCCTGACTGCAATAAAATAAACAAAAAAAGAATATTTTCTGCCCCAGTTTGGTGGCAGGGCACATCATGTTATCCAATATTACAAATTTAAAAGCTAAAATTTGAATTGTACTTCCCTTGTTCTCCAGGTGGGTGCCTAATTGCTGAAGCTTGAAATGTATTCCCTTGTTCTCCAGGTGGGCGCCTGACTGCTGAACTTGAAAAGTATTTCCTTGTTCTCCAGGTGGGCGCCTGACTGTAACAAAATAGACCAAGAAAGAAAATTTTCTGTCCCAGTTTGGTAACTGGGTACATCATGTTATCAAATATTAAGAATTAAAGGCTAAAATTGAATTGTACTTCCCTTGTTCTCTAGGTGGGCGCCTGATTGCTGAAACTTGAAAAGTATTCCCTTGTTCTCCAGGTGGGCGTCTGACTGCTGAACATGAAAAGTATTCCCTTGTTCTTCAGGTGGGCGCCTGACTGCAACGCTTGAAAAGTATTCCCTTGTTTTCCAGGTGGGCTCCTGATTGTAACAAAATAAACAAACAAAGAAAATTTTCTGCCCCAGTTTGATAACAGGGTACGACATATTATCAAATATTTAAAATTAAAGGCTAAAATTAAATTGTACTTCCCTTGTTCTCCAGTGGGCGCCTGACTGCTGAAACTTGAAAAGTATTCCCTTGTTCTCCAGGTGGGCTCCTGACTGCAACAAAATAGACAAACAAAGAAAATTTTCTGCCCCAGTTTGGTAACTGGGCAGACTTGCAAGTTGTTACTTAAGCTATTGATGCGACGGTGAGAGTAAAACTAAAGACTTGATTGAACTGTACGTCTCCTGTGAGTAAAACTAAGATTTTTATCCTAGGAGAAAATTCAGCAGACTAGGTTTTCTATCTTAGGAGAACGATTCATTAGACTAAGATGCAGACCCTAGGAGAAAATTCATCGGTCTAGGTTTTGTTATCTTGTTATCTTAGGAGAAAGTTTCATCAGACTAAGATTTTGATCCTAGGAGAAAGTTCATCAGACTAGGGTTTCTATCTTAGGAGAAAAATTCATCAGACTAAGACTGTCTAAATAGAGGAAAATCCATCAGACTAGGACTTTTATCCTAGGAGGAAAATGTGAAAACCAATGGTAGCATTTTATGCATATTAGCAAGATAGGCAAGGGCAAGGATTTGAGAAACTTCCCTTTTGTCGGCTTTCCTCTTATTCCTTTTCTTCCTTTCGTTTCCTTCCTATTATTGCATCGACTTTCTTGCGCTGCTTTTGTTCCCGTTTCAAACAAAGAAAACCTGTGAATTTAAAATGGGGTGGTTGGTTTGTGGTCTTGAACTTTGAGGGCGGCTGCCCCTTCGCTTCCCAAGAAAATTGATGTCCGCTTGAAGACCTTGCTTGTTTCCGAGCTAGACCCCTTTCTCTGTCATCTTCAACACCTAAAATGCCTCATCTGTTCGGATCCGATATCCTCTATTTGTTGTATTGCATGAATTGGCATCTCCCCAACCTCCACTTTGTGTATATGATGTTCTTTCTTGGCTTGACCACTGGCTGCGGCCTTGAGTTTATTGTTCCTTCACTTGTCACGATAACTGATTCCCACTCTAATATCTTGCTTGTTTATTGACTAACCATTTTCTTTATTACCCTTAACATGGAGAGTATCTCTGATCCGTTCACCAAACACCCTCCATCTTGTTTTATTGTTCATGAATTGATATGTACCAACCTTTCGTATTTCACCGAAAATACTTTTGATCCGTTCACCTAACACCCTCCATCTGTTGCATTGTATGAACTGACATCTACACAACCTTTGTATTTCACATGAATCCCAAAGCACGTCAATTTCCACCCACTCAAGATGTATGTTGTTATTTCTTGACTTAAACCCCTGGTCCGGTCCTTGAGGTCTACAGCTCCCCCATTTGCCATGATAACTTTGACTTCTGCTTGGAAGGTCTTGCTTGTCACTGGTTTAACACCCTTTGTCAATCCTATCACAGGACATACCTTTGATCTGTTCAACCTAACCCTTCATTTGTTGCGTCGTTCATGAATTGACATATACCAAGCCTTTGCATTTCACAAGGATCCCAAAGCATGCTGATTGTTACCAACCCAGTGCGCTTGCTGTTCTTTCCTGACTTATGCCACTTTGACGCGCTAACCAAATCTCATTTTGTGCAATTGGAAAGCTGGAGGCAAATTTTGAAGTCATTTCTCACTTGTTATGACTAGACAGACTCAAAAGGAGGAAATAAATGGGACAAAAGGAATATAGTAGGAGGACAATGAGAGAGATGGTTCCTAACAAGAAAACTACGAATTAGAAACCTATCGAATGTGGATACCGACTCTAATGACCTTGACATGCACCTGCGGCCTATTCTGTTTTAGCAAATCTGATGTTCAGCTCTCGTTGTACCTTTTGCCGGGAAACATGGGCTTCAATGCTTCGCTTGCCCGATCTGATTTACAATCCTTATTCGACTTGTAGTGCCCGAAGGGTTTTCACTATCAAGCCTATCTCATTTTGGTTTTTCTCTCGTCTCACCCTCGCCTTATGGTGCCCGTGAAGGTTTTCACCAATAAGACACTCTCATTTTGATTTCTCTCATCTTTCATTACCTTGGGATATCCGCGAAGGATTTCATCAACAAGACTCTCTCATTTTCATCATTTTTCTTCTTGCACCGGAGTGTTTGCTTCTTGTACCAGAGTGTTTGCTTCTTGTACCGGAGTGTGGCCTCTAACATGATTCACCTCTACTTGCTTGACTCGGCATTTCTTGAAGACTGATCAGAAGGTCTTTCTTTGGACCGTAACATGGGCTTTTGGATAGGGTTAGAAAGAAAGGGTATCAAAGGCTCAAAACAATTCAACATGGGTTCAAAATTACAACTTTCGGAATCAGATTTTTCACAACAACCACAACTTCTGCCCCAGTTTCTTTCTTGGGGACTTTTGGATTTTTATTTTGGTATGACTGAACCTCAGAGAGAGGCTACCTGCGTACCCTTTCGGGATCAAGTCAAACGTAGTTCAGGCGACTACATTTGTTGTTGCGATCTTTCCTTTCTTCCACTTTTCCTTTTCTTTCTTTTCATTTCTTTCTTTTCTTTTTCTTTCCTCTTCTTTTCTTTTCTTTTTCTTTTCTTTTCTCTTTTCCCTTTCTTTTCCCTTGCTCCTTTCTTTTTTTTCTTTTCCTTTTCTTTCTTTTCTTTTCTTTGCATTTATCTTTTTTCTTTTAACTTTCTCTGTTTTTCTCTTGTTTGTCCACTTACTTTCCCCGCTCGGGCTTCCAAGTGTTGTTATTGATTCCTAAAGAGGGGTGTGCAAGAAAATAACCGAGGCTCAAAGGGGTAATAAAGGATAAAGTGTTTGGATAGCAGAATAAAATGCCTTCGTCATTCCAATCTCCAAAATAAGCCAAGTAAAAACTACACAGTTAAACAAGCTGAGGAAAACACACATAACACCTTTTGATTAATTCATATATTTTCCTTCTGTATTTGTCAATCAACTAGCACCATTGGACAACAATCCCGGTACCACGAACGGTCCCTGTAGACTTGGGGCAAATTTGCCTTTGGTTTCAAATCGATGTGGTATGATGCTTTTCAACAGTATTTCTTCATGTTCTATCTGCCCCCAGTTTCACTTGATTCGGGCTCGAAGTGATCTCAAAATGCCTTTACTTATTACCCTCGAATGTCCTTACATTGTCAACATTGTTTCATTGCTTCATTACTAAACTGACATTTAAAAACCAGGCTGAGAATTATACGTGCATGTCATGTCACCAGAGCCAGCATGAAAAGAATTGTAAAAGGAGAAGGGAATTAAACAAAATGAACTGGAAATGGCGAGAAACAGAGAATTGCATTAGACTGACGGTGAAAGGGTTTAAACAACAAAACACGCAAACTAGACTAGTTACAATATTTGAACAAACCTAGACAGCACTACACATGCTACTACGACGAGACGAACAAGGCAAAGTGAAAGGATAGAAGGGTTTGAGTCATAAGACAATATCTGGATTACAACCCTGAAGTAACCCGGACAACAGAAATGACAACAAAATAAACCACCAAAACTCCAAGAGATGGAGCGTCTTCCCAATTACCCAGCACGACGTCTTAACCACTGAATTTCACGCCAAGACTGCTAGAATTTTCACAAGTCTTCATCAAATTGTTCTGAGCAAACTGCTTCTGGGTTTCTTCTGCCGGCTCATTCTCATGATCAGTCATACCCACCATATGCGTCTCATTATGCATAGGAGATAGACTTTGGCCAATGTTTGCTGCATCTGGACTTTGCACGACAATGTCGCCTGCATCAATAAGCTTCTGAATTGCATTCTTCAGATTCCAACATTTATCTATGTCGTGCCCCAGGGCACCTGAGCAGTATGCGCACCTTTGAGGAAGATCGAACTTCTTTGGAGGAAGATTCGGTGCTTTTATCTGAATCGGCTTCAACATATCCAGTGTCCTTAACCGCTGGAACAGACTGGCGTATGATTCTCCCAATGGAGTGAATGTTTTCTTCTTCCGTAACCTCTCATCCTTAAATGCTGGATTAGGGCCGAAAACCTGATACGGGTTGTTTCTGGTAAGCTCGCGGGGGTAGATAGGTATTTCGAGGAGCTGGGTACTATGATGGGCGACTTTGAGAGTTCTTTGCACAAGGATAACCACGGGGACGATGTCGAGGTTGGAAGTGTTGATCAAGAAGACCTATCGGATCATCTTTTCTGTTCCTCTTTCTTCCGACCAAGCTTACTGATACGTTCTGAATGGCTTCCAGACAGCTCACGATTTTTCCTGACTTGATTCCTTCTTCTACTAGCTCCCCCATTTTTAACACATCATTGAAAGGCTTTCCCAGGGCCGGGATCAAATGACTGTAGTAGGTGGGTCCCTGGGCCTGTAGAAAAAGTTTGACCATTTCTCTTCGCTAATCGGAGGACTAACTCGAGCAACTTGCTCCCTCCATCTGAGCCCAAACTCATTAAAGCTTTCCTCCGGCCTCTTTTTTCATTTTATATAGTGAGGAGCGGTCTGATGTAACACTCAATTTACACTGAAAATATCAGACAAAATCCTAAGCCATGTCGCCCAATGTAAGCCACCTATCAACATCTTGACGGGTATGACAGTCCAAGGCTGCCCCAGTTAGGCTTTCACTGAAATATGCCATCATTACATCGTCTTTCCCCCAACAATCCTCATTTCATTGCAATAGACCCTCAGGTGGGCCACCGGATCTCCACACCCATCGTACAAGTTAAATTTTGGTATTTTGAACCCTGCGGGCATGCTGCCCTGGCCTTCCACTCTTACCTTATCCCTGAAGGACTATTCTGTGCTTTTCAACTTCCTGGGCACCCCATCTCGCCCTTCTCTTCCCGTAACCCTTTCATTTCTAGCACGAAGCTGCTTATCCCGGAAGCTCTTCTTGTATGAATTAAGGACCTTACGGGCACCCTCTAGGAGGTGATATTGGGTATTGTAAGCTTTGAGTGGGTATTCATTGTTTGGGGTAATGGATATGACATGGGAGTAATTTCAGGGAGATGTAACTGGAGAATGAGTGACAGAGTTATTAGGGTAGTTGGGAAAATTGTGATAAGCGGGTGTATTTGGGGAATATAGAGGATCATTTGGCGCTGTGATTGGAGCTTGGGTAAGGGCAGCATCTGGAAAAATTGGTGGTGGCGGGGGTGGTGCCTTCCCAGTTATCCAGGCTTGGTACATGTCTGCCACGTGTTGTCTTAACATCCGCACATCTTCACCCAACCCATTATCCGGTCCAACCAACTATTGTCGGGCGTCGGTACCAACCAACTCAGTTCTCTTGTTGTTTGCCATTGTCTTTTGTCCTTGTGTTGCAACAACTTTAAAACCACAAACAAACCACCTTTCTGGAATGACATGACAAAATGAAACCACCACGTTAGCGTTAGGGCATTTAACATATTGGTAACAGCTTTTGATCGGTCGCATGCGTCATCCCGGTTTTTCCCTTATTTCCAATTGTAAACTTTCTCTTCCTTTGTTTTTCTTCTTTTTCTTCTCTCTTTTTTCTTTTTCCTTTTGTTCTTTTCCCTCTTTCCTTTCTTGATTTTTCTTCCCTTTCTTGCTTGTTTTTCTGCTATTTTCTTTTCTTTTTGCCCTTTTGTGGTTTTTCCTCTTTTTCCCTTTTTTCTTTTTCTTTTGGTTATGGTGCAATCCTACGTGGATTGACTACATATCATGACTCCGCATGAATCAGACCGAGCGTAGTTCTTGCAGATAAAAAGGGAAAACACATATTTTGGAACTTTCCATTTTTCACAGTAAAACAAACTTTGACTACAAGGATTCAAAAACTGACAAACTTAGACAAAACTAACAGACTCTAACGAAAAGCCAAAATACAGACTCGAAAAACAAATAACCCACATACTCCAATCACAAGAGAAGACAAACTGACAGATTCTTTCCCCTACATGCCAATTTTAACCAAATGGCTGTTTTTGCAAACGTGGCCCCTTCCCAATTTCACATGAATTTTGAGGCCGGGGAGGATTATTTTATGACACTTCACAAACTTGTCTGTTCTTTTACGAAAATAGTCTTTCGACAACTAAAAGATACTCTAGGGCTATTTCGACAAGAATGGTTTAAGACGCCGCCGAAGCTGGATTGGTTTATTTTGACCAAAATCCAAACGGTATTCACCTGACCAATGACTCTTTTTCTTGTTTTTTCAAATTAAAATAAAAGACCTAGGTTTCCAAACACGGCCTTTCAGCACCTCGGGACGAAAATTTTAAGGCTGCGTTGGCTAACCGGCCAAAATCTTTATAAAATGACCGAAGGTGGCTGTTCTTGCAAAAGTATCTTTACAGCGTCCCTTTCGGGAACATTCGGCTTATTTTGACAAGAATGGCAGCACCCGATGTATTTATGACAAAATAAAAATTTTAACATTTTTGGCTATTTTTGAAAAGGGATGGTTGGACCCGTCGAGGGTTGCCTACGTATCTCACACCCGGTGAGAATCAAACCAGCGTAGTTCGGGCAAATAAACTAGCTATTTTCGAAAACAAAACTCTTTTTGTATTTTCTTTCCAACAACTTGAAAATAAAACCCTTTCGTTTTTTCTTCATTGGCAAATGACACAAACTATGTAAAAAAAAACTCTTTGTTTTGCTTTTCAATTGGCACATAAAACAAATTATTTAAGATGAAATAGAAAAAATATTTTTGTTTTCCTTTTCCATTGACACCAAACACTTCTCTTATTTTCTCAGAAATCCGACAGAGTTTCGGCACTACTTGGACATTGATTTTTGTAAATAACTCTCTACACTATTATTTCTTTTCCCTTTTCTCAAATATTCAAGCCGGTCAGCGCGCGAGTCCGAGACAAATAAATACAACACGTAAAATGCATCATGGTGGTCTTTTCATATTCGGTTACCTGTCCTAGACGGACCCAACCCCTGTGGTGAGTCCCCTAAGTCATATGCACGTGATGCAAATAAGCGCTCCTACTAAGGATCCGGCATGAAGTCAAGTTGTTCTAGGTTCAAAACCTAGGCATGTGTTCTAGATTGTGTACCCGAGTGGACAACTCGAGTCGAGGAGGGGGCTACGTACCGGGAACCAAAAGGTCATCCGGCTTAGTAACTTGTCCGGCCTCTTTCTTATTTCAGGGTATGACACTAACAGAATAGGGAGTCTCAACCAGTAAGTGCATCCCCGGAGGTGAGAAGAGAAGGGTTTCGGCACAGTTTATATACAGTTAAGATAATATCAAAGCGGTAGACATTTAGCACATTAACCGTGAAACATGTGGGAAAATCAGATATAACCAAATACAACAATTATTTTAAGCTCGAATTCTTAAACCTTGAACTGAAGTTCTGGGTTCTTATCCCCAGCAGAGTCGCCAGAGCTGTCACACCTCCTTTTTCGCTATACCCGCAAGGGCATAGAGGAGTTTTTCAAATTAAAGGACATTCGGAACGAGATTTATTATTAAGATTCAGAGTCACCACTTGGGAGATTAATGGTGTCCCAAGTCACCGATTAAATCCCGAACCGAGGAAAATATGACTCTGTTAACAGTCCATGAACCAGAAATCCGAGTAAGGAATTCTGTTAACCCGGGAGAAGGTGTTAGGCATTCCCGGGTTCCGTGGTTCTAGCACGGTCGCTCAACTATCGTGATTAGCTTATTTATCTGATTACATGATGAACCTATGTGCCGATTTTTAGTTTTAACTGCTTTTTATTTAATTTTTTAAGAAAGTTGAACGCCGTTTAAAACGTGTCTTTGGATCGCGCCATATGAAATGCACCCGCAATCCTAAATACACTTTATCCAACATTTTGTGATTTGATTTGGGTCACATGAAATGCACACCCGAGTTTAGGAAGATAGAATTATTAAATAACGTGCCTAAAGCAACTAGCGCATTGTTAACTCTGCGAGGGCCATGGAAGTTCGCTAAATGGCACGCCTCGAGTTCTAAGTGTTTTAAAGAAATAATTATATGAGGGCCACGCATTTGTCATCTTTATTTGGCATGGCGCACCTCACTTATTTAAAAGGCAAACCTAAAGCAACTATGATTTTCCATTTTATTTGTCTCTAATAATAAAATGAAGTCCTAATTAATTTGTTACTGGACTGAATCAAACCAAATGATAATTCTGTGCGAAAGCCAACCATTGAGCTCCAAGGCAAACCCAACAAAGGAAAGTACTCATACCTACGCCAAAATTGGCCAGCCGCAGATCTCAGCCCAGGCCCAAACGTACACAGTCATCAAAAGTGAACATGGGCTGATCGCTAGTAAGCTGAGGACTACACCTCTTGAAAAAAAAAATGTCAAGCCCAAGTCATTAAACCAAACACAGCAATTTAATTGGAACAAATACCCCTGGGCCTGTTTCCATTTATTTTCCTTAGATCTAGTTAATATTGATTGTTTTAATTATAGTTTTGTACCCAGGCTTGCAGATAATCACATGTATTATTGCATTATTCTAAAGTATTGATCATATTAAGGTATTTACTGACTGAAATGAACTACCAGACTCGAGGAACTAATTTAACACTTATTCTTTGCTAATTCTAAAATACCACTTCGAATTCATACACCATTACACGACTATTAAACTATGATTTAACATGAACAATTACAGGAAGACTACAAATAACTAATGATATCGACTGCTGTATCATGAGACCAATTTAACTAATCCGTTATCATACCTGGAACTGACCCTAAAATTTGAACTCTAAAGGCTAATTGCAGTTCACTTATTACGAGCCTCATTCTTGACATGGATAGAATGGACAAATCAAGTCACCTAATATGCTACAACACATTCCAAACAGCTCACACAGTTCAATGCAAATTAGACAGTCTAAATAATTGCTCCAGTTATACTTGAGCATGAATAGCTAAGCTAAGTTTAAAGGCTAATCAATGATTCTAAAACATTTCAGGTGGACAAGTAACAATTCTTCTTCATTGATTTCCCCAAATTGTTCATACATGTTAATCGAGCTTCCAGATCATTAGAGGTAGTGAAGGTGTACCTGGAATTTGGAAATAAGAAGAAGCAGAATAAGTCAGCAACAATAGCTACGAGTAGAAATCAACCAGCTAGGAACCAATTCAATGACCAAGGAGAGTTCGAAACCAAGCAAAACCCAAGCAATCGACCACAAAACAACTTGAACACACTCAAATGCAATCACAATTTGACCCAGAAACTACAGAACTTCTTCAACAATCAAAAACGACCAAAAATCACTCGAATGAACCCTAAAAACCTTCAGATGCTCTGAACACCCAAGTACAGAACATAAATAGAGAGATTTGAACTGTTTTTTATCTTAAAATCGATATAACAGTATTTATTTTTTGGTTTTATGCTGTTTTTTGGATTTTTACTGAATTTGTTTTTTTTTTTGGTTTTCTGGACAGAATTTAAAATCTAAAGAGAATTCTAAACTTCTAATAATTTTAAATTCAAATTAGAGGCTAGATCTGCAGAGAAGATTTTTCATGGGGAAATTTTGGAGTGAAAATCATGTTGCTTAAGGTAAGGATGACTACCTTTTATAGGCAAACCTAAAGCGGAAGCTTCTAGATCTTATTCACATATTTTCCCCCTCTTTTTATTTTCATTTTTTACCCAACTAGTCGTTCATTCTCTGATTTACTGCCTAAGTTAAGCTGCTATTTTTGTGAATTCAACTTAGAACCCCTTCTAGAAAGTCCTAGGGAGTTCCATTTCAGTTATTATAGGATTTCCTAATTAAAAATACTTATGCTACCCCTGAAGAATCTCAAAATTACCAACCTATGCTATTCGACTCAATCTTTCTAACTTAACTGGGTTAAACTAATTAGTCACACAAATTCCAAACCCAAACTAACTAAATACTGATTTTCGAGTTACCAATTATTATTGTTTGTTAACCAAAAACTAAAAAAAATCAACATGACACTAGAATCAAACCACAGGCAATCACATATAATTCCAGGCGGAAATCAACATATTAAACACCACTTTGACAAAAATCAGAATGAAATAAAATCAAACAAGATCAAATTAACAAAACTAAACAGAACTTGACAAAATAACAAACTAAACCTAAAGCATTTTGAATAAAACCTATACCTAAATGAAGGACAGACTCATGAAGCAGAAATCATCATTCATAACTATATAAAAGAAAAAATTAAACGAAACAAATTATAAAAAAAAGAACTCACTTTAAAGTTTTCTGCTTCTTCGATTAAAAAACGAAACAAGATTCGGCGAGATTTGAGTGCTTCCAAGGGTGGATTTGGCATAAGGGAGGTGAGGGGGTCGTGTGGTGTGAATTTGAGGTCGATTAGGTGAACTAAGATTTTGGGGTAAACCTTTTGATTGAAGATTCGAGACGATGAGCGATGATTCGAGGGATAACAGTCGTGGATTCGAGATGAGGGGAGTGAGGAGGTCTAGGGGTGTTATTTTGGTGGGATTTCGCCACGGGCGCCGCCGTGCACGGTGGCGGCGGCGCTAGGGTTTGACTTATTTGAGGTGTTAGGGTGAGATTTGGAGGGAATCAATGGTGGATATGGAACGGGGAAGTGAAGGTGAAGGGGTGGTGTAAGTTTCAGGGTCGTTGGAGAACCATCGCCGCCGTGGGCGATTTTCGGCGGAGGAGTTAGGGCAGCTCCGGCTGAAGGGACGGAGGTACGAGGGAGGAAGACTTGGTCTCTGAATCTGTAAAGTTTATTATAGTTTTATTTAAAAGCTTGAATCAATATGGACTGTTTGATTGGGGTGATGGACGGTTCAGATCACCTGACGCCAATATGGTGTCGTTTGGGTGCGATAAAATTGGACCGGGTTAGGACTGATTTGGGCCGGTCCAGGGGTCGTTTGTTTTCTGGCTAATCCGGATTTCTTCAATAGATAGCCTTTCTTTTTAATGGATTTTCTCTTATTTTCTTTCTTTCTTTTTTCTTTTTCTCCTTTTGTTGTTTTGTATTTATTTATTAAATATTTATATTTTTTGATTTTTGTGAAATGCTTAATAAAATCAAAAACCAAATTAGCACTAAAATTACATTTCCTAATTCCCAATTACCCTAATTCCTACTTTAAATGCAAACTAGGACGAAGTATAACTATGAATGCAAAAAGGACCATTTTTATTATTTTTTATTTTTAAGCAACTCTAACTACTACTCAATCCTAGCGTGTGAAATTAAATCTCATACAAATGCCAAATATATTTTTGTATTTTTCATATGAACTAAAATGCACCGATCAAATGCAACAATTATCAGAAAATAGCACAAAAATTCATAAAAGTTGTAAAATAATAAAAAAAAATTGTTTTATTTGAATTTTTGGGAATAATTAGCTTAGGGCAAAAATTACGTGCTCACACTGATCTTTTAATAAATAATGTAGTATCTATTTTACCTCTTGTAGAGCCACGATTAACAAGAAAAGAGCTAAGTCTATCATACCATGCACGTGGAGCTTGTTTCAGTCCATATAATGCCTTAGTAAGCTTGTATACATGATAGGGAAACTTTAAATCTACAAACCCAGGCGCTTGTTTCACGTATACTTCTTCTTCAATAAATCCATTCAAAAAGGCTCTTTTGATATCCATCTAAAATACTTTAAATCCTTTGAATGATGCGTATGCCAGAAGAATTCGAATAGACTTTAAACGAGCTACTGGAGCGAAGGTTTCATCATAGTCGACTCCTTCCTGTTGTGAGTATCCCCGAGCAACTAGTCTGGCTTTATTTCTTACGAGTTTTCCATCCTCGTTCAATTTATTTATGAAGACCCACTTCGTTCCGATTACAGAATCATTTTCATGTTTGGGTATCAAATTCCATACCTAATTTTTACTAAACTGATCGAACTCTTCCTGCATTGCTTGAGCCCAACTTGAATCTTTTAGATCTTCCGCTATCTTCTTTGGTTCAACTTGAGAGATTAACGCAACATTCGCTTTCTTTTTAAGAGCTCCCCTAGTTTTCATTCCTTCATTTGGATCCCCAATGATGAATTTTTGAGGATATTCAGGTTTGCTTCTCCATTCACTTGGGCGTACGATGTTTGTAGTCGAATCTGTTGGATGATCTGGTACACTACTACTGATTTCATTAGTCGACTCTATCGTAGCAAATATATCAGTTGACTCTTGAGATTTGCTAGTCTCCTGGTTTTCTTGAGCTTGATCTTCTTCACATGCAGTAGTTTCTTTCTCGACCAAGGGATTATTTTCATCGAATATAACATGTACATATTCTTCTACACATAATGTGCATTTATTATAGACTCTAAAAGCTCTACAATTCATTGAATAACCCAGAAAAATACCTTCATCACTTCTTGGATCGAATTTTCCAAGATTGTCCTTACCATTATTGTGAATAAAACACTTGCTTCCGAAGGGATGGAAGTAACTGATGTTTGGACGTTTACCTTTCCATAATTTATGGGGAGTCTTCTCCAAAATGGGCCTTATGAGACATCGATTGAGAATGTGACATGCTGTACTTACACCTTCTTCCCAGAAGTGGTTTGGCAGTGAATGATCGAGTAACATCGTGTCGATGCCCCCTTTTTCTCGCAAAAATCGGGTTTATGACATTTGGGCGGACAACTCATTTCCTTTTGGGAATTGGGTTTGCAATTGGCACCTAATGATTAAGTGCATTAGGACACTAAGAGGAAATTTGACTTAGAAAAATCAGAGATTGGGTAAGGGCTTGAAATTATCTCGAGGGGAAGGTGTTAGGCACCCCTCAAGATCCACTAGTGTGGTTCCTGGCCATGCTATAATTGTGACTTTAAGTGCAAATGACAAGTGAATAATCAAGAATTGCAAATACGAGATAGTTTTCACATAACGGCTGTAAGCAACTGAAGTAAAAGAAGTTAAAGAAGCTGAAGTTTAGGAAGAAAGCAGTTTTTAAAAGTTCTAAAAATAACCAAGTAAAAGGGAGGTATTTTCACATAATTGATGCAAGTAATTGGAGTAAAAGATGTAAAAGAAGTTAAAAATTGAACTGATTTTGAAAACTCTGAAAAATAAACAAGTAAAACTAGGTTTACAAATAATATGGATCACCCCACACAACACCCGGTAACCGTTTATACACGTGGTGTTATCGCGTGGTCATCATATCCATATCTACCCTTTCCCACCCCGTTAAGGTATTAAACGCGGAATGGTCTCATTTTCCTATTGCGTGCTACTACCCACCCCAATCCTATCAGTCCTGGAGGTATTTGGGACTACTAGTCCTAAAGGGAAGGGAAATTTGGCTTTTGTGGTTTAAAAGGATAAAAGTCTAAGTCGACAGTCAAAACACATATGTAACAGATATGGGAAAAACACACAACAAATAGAAAGTTTCAAACAGACCTCCTAAAAAAACAAAGAGAAACATATAGTTTAACATGTCTTGCACGTACTAGTTATGGTCTTAAAGGAAGCGGGAGGCAGACTGATCTATTACATGTTTTAGATGAGAAACCTGAATCAGACCTGCTGCTGGTTGGAATTTAACAAAGTCTGATTCCTATTAACTAATTTACCTTATGGCTTGCCTAGGCGAAACCTATAGGCATAATATCTAACAATGCGGGAGCGTACTAGTTTTTAAAGAAAAAGACTTGTTGATTACACAAAGCATAAGCTCTGTATATATTAAGCCATGATATCTACTGATTCTTAGACTTAGGCAAAATAGGCGATTTAGATTTTAGTTGATAGCTCCTATAGGCATGCTTTCTAGGTGCTAAATGATTTAAAACGTTTATAGTCGAAATAAAAGTACAGAAGTCCTATAGGCATGGTGTCTAGAATGCTATTTTTTATTTAAACCTATAAATACGTTTGCCTAGTGATAGATGCATATGCAGAATTCAGGAAATCCTATAGCCATGTTATCTATGTGGTATGCAGAAATATAGAAACCTACATGTATGGTCTCTATATGTAATGGAGGAAGCTATAGACATGGTTTCTATATGAGAATGTAGAATCTATAAACAGAATTTATATATGAAATGCAAAACCTATAAACATGTTTTCTAGATAATACAAAAGTGCGGAACTTATAAGTATGGTTTCTATATGAAAATGCAGAACTTATGAACATGGTTTCTATATGAAATATGTAACCTATGAACATGATTTCTATATGAAACATGCAGAACTGAAAACAGGACATGATTGCTAAAACGTATTAAATTCCTATGAACATGATATCTACCCCTTTCATGCATTATGTACCCCCCTTCACTAAAAACCCCAATAGTTATTACAAGATTATTACAACCCATAATTGAATAAGAGAAAGAAGTAAAATTACATCAGAAAAACTAAAAATTTCCAACCAAGGAGAGCCTGATTCGATCTTCTGCCTAAGGCATGAAGTAAACCAACTCCAAGGATCAAATTCCCAAAGCCTTTCTCATTTTTTGGGTGTGTCAGAGTTCCCAAGAGCCTCATAAACTCCGGCCAGTGCTTACACCCAAATTCATTATAGAATTGAATTATAGGTGCAGCGTGGAAGGGCCAGCCCTCAAATGTCCAAGTTCAGAGGGAACTCAAGTTCCTCGAAGGGGGGCAGAACTTAGAAACTAGGAGAGAGTGTGAGTGAAATAAAGGGGATTCTGGGGAAATCCAAGACAGGCTGGTGGTCATACCCAGCAATTGGAAGTGCAGGCACACCACAACCAGCCTATTAGCCACATTGTTTGGGAGTTAGGATCCCTTAAAGGATCAAGTCTAGGCATGAGCAACAATTTGGATGTTTCCATATTCTGAACTTAAACTCAAAACACATAGAGGGCAATAGGGGTACAAGGATTCACAATAGGAACATGTTCAAAGAAATTGACATTGCTAATTAACATTAAACATAGGCAGTAATACAGAGGGGGTGTAGGGATTCACATTAGAAACATATGCAAAGGAATTGACTTTTCAATTAACATTAAACATAGGTAGTAAAACAGACAGGGATGTAGAAACTATAGAGTAAATACATTGGGATGAGGCTAAAAACCAAACTAGAACATACCAGTTTCAGGGATGTAAGAAAAGAAAGCATTAGTTTTCTAAAGCCAAAGTGCAAGCAAGCAGTCAGAACACTATGATTTTAGAAGAGAACTATGGGTAGTTTAAGAGTATTGGATTGAGAATGTGTGATTGAAAGTTGGTCATATTAACCATGTCTGATGTGTTAAAAAAGGTCATGTATTTATAGTATAGAAAGCAAGCAGAAATAGGTAGGAGAATAATTTGAAAAATCAATTACAAAAGGTTTCCCCTTGATTAAGGGATTCTGATTTCAAACGGGTAAAATAATTAAGGCAAGAAGCTGATCAAACACTTTTCCAAAGCAGTGCAAGAAGGGTAAATACATAGAGATTTATTTAAGGAAAGGTTTGATAGCAAACGGTTTGTGGAAAATAAGGAAAGGCAATCAATCAACATCCAGGAAAATCAGCAATCGAAAATTTCATGTGAGTGAACCAAGTCAGGAAGATGGGAAAAATCTCTACTTAAGGAAAATCAGTACTAATCAATTAAACTTAAAAGAGTATTCTGAATCAATGAAAAGTTGAAAACCTTTTTGGAAGAAAGAATTCATCATACATATAAAAACATACAGCCCCATTTAAGCATAAACAACTATTGTGCTAATCAGTAGAAGAATTTAAAAGTTCAGAGTCGTAAACATAGAGATTCAAACTTAGTTCATAGACTCAGAATTAGTCTAAAATATTCGAGGTTTCCACAATAGAACCCTTGTCCAAACACAAGGAAAAACCCCCAAATTCTAGGGTTTCCATTTTGAATTAGATACAGAGACGAGGAGAAAAATAACAAACAGATACAATAGCGAGTTTGAAACAACAAAGTGAAGAAACTAATTTGGAACATAGTGGGGGTAGAAAGAATATGTTGAAAAAAACCTGGGATTTAAACAATTCCAGAAGAGAGAAGAGGTGGTATAACACTTAAGAAAATAGTAGACGAAACATGTTTAAAGAGAACTCAATAAAATTCAAGTAAAAGGTAGGCAAGGAACTTAAGAAATCAGTAGGAGAACACAAAATTACCAAAAAAGTATATCCACAAGATATATAGGAAAAACACAGTAGGACGAACATGTAAGCATGGTGTAGAAACATAATAGAAAGACAAAGCACAGAAGAACAAAAACATAAGAAAACAACAAAATGCATGTGTGACAAATATACATGAAGAAAAAGGCAAAGAACAGTCGAAGAAAACATTTTGAGTTTTCAGAAACCCTAAGTCGGAGAAAAGTAATTTTTTGAAAGAAAAATTAGGGAAAAACCTTTTAAAACTCAAGTAGAGCCCAGATATAGAACCAATCTACGAAAACAAATAGAGAAAACCTCGGATAGCTAGGGTTTCAGAGGAACGTTAGAGCGAGAAAGGCTTGGAATAGATCAGATCTAAGTCGAATGAGTCAGAACCAGACTCGAAATGCTGTGGGTACGCCGGAACAAAGTCGGAGAAGCCATAGAACCTTGAATCAAAGAACATATGAACGGAAACCATCAAGGTCAGACCTCGATGCTTCAAAAACCTAGCATTTAAGAGCAGAGATAGATTGTTATAGGCCATCCATGGCCTGAGAGGCCATGGATTCCGGTGAGTCGGAGGTTGAAAATGGTAGAAGACAATTAGGGTTTCAAGAACATTTGAGAGAGTTTGAGAGATGAAGGGTATTCAGAGGCGGCATCTCTGAGTGAAATGGGTTAGGGTTAGGGGTGTGGGTGAATTAAAATGGTAAGAAATGATTGTGGCTGTTGATCAAAATGATCAACGGCCTAGATCAAAAGGAATGGCCGGGCGGGTTAGATTAGTTGGTTCAGGGGTGGGTTAAATTGAAATTGGACTAGTCCCTTTGGGGTTTGAAATTGGGTCAATTATGGGAAGTCAATGTGGCTATAATCGAAATAAAAATGGGCCAGATTTTAAATAGCCAGTTTTCCCTTTCTATTTTATAAAATAGTAAAAAATGATTTTGAAAGCAAATTAAAATTATTGGATCAATTTATAATATATAAATATTAATTTAAAAATATTTTAACCAATTTCATAATTATAAAATATTATTTATTCTCAAAATAGGCTAAAATTTCAATTATATGCAATTTGACTTTTAAAATATCAAATAAATTTGTAAAAATGTATAAAAATTAATATAGCTATATTTTGGTATAAATATGAGAATAAAATAAATTATTCACCAAGATGATAATTTTATAAATAATTATTGGTTTTTATACTGCTAAAATGGATAATAAATTGGTTTTAAAATCTTTTAAAAATTGAAAAAAAAATAATAAAATACTTGGGCCTATTTATATATGCATATATATGGTATATGAAAGTATTTTGCATATAAAGATAGACGGGAAAAAATTAGGTATCGACACATAGTTCTTGCCATATCTTGGAGGGTTCTATTTTTTCTTTCTACAACCCCATTTTGCTGTGGTGATCGTGGTGCCGATAAATTATGAGTGTATCCCTGATCATTGCAGAAATCTTCAAATGCTCTGCTTTCGAATTCTCCTCCATGATCACTCTAAATTGTTGAAATCAGATATCCCTTTTCTCTTTCAATCTTTTTGCAGAAAATCTCAAAATTTATTAAAGCTTCATCCTTATGAAATAAGAAAATTACCAAAGTGAAACGTGAATAATCATCAACAATAACAAATTCATATCTTTTTCCTCCTATAGTGGCAGTTCTAGTAGGTCCAAATAAGTCCATATGGAGCAATTGCAAAGGTTTAGAAGTAGATACAATATCCTTATTTTTGAAAGAGTTCCCAGTTTGCTTACCAATTTGACATGCATCACATATATGAGTTCTAGAAAAATTTAGTTTGGGTAAGCCAACAACTAACTCATGTTTAGACAACTTTTCTATAAAATGCATGCTAGCATGACCAAGTTTCCTATGCCATAACCATGGATCATCAGACATGGATGATAAGCAAATATGACCATCTATCTTTTCAAAACCATCAAGGATAAAAAAATTTCCATACCTTTTACCAGGGAGGACTGTTTTACCCGATTCATCTTCTATAACACAATATGTTTTGTTAAAGTTTACCTCATATCCCGAGTCGCATAGTTGACTTATGCTGAAGAGATTGTAGTAGTCCATCAATGAGATACACTTCAGTGATGTCGCAGTTGTTATAGAAGGGAATCGTTCCAGTACCAATTATTTTACCTTTTGAGTCATCCCCAAACTTAACGCTTCCTCCATCAATTTTTGTAACTTCTTTGAACATGTTTTTTGTCACCTATCATGCGACTGGACCACACACTATCTAGATACCATTTTCCATTGCGGCTTATTATGTGGTGTTCCTGCAAAATATAATGATCACTTTCTTTTAGGTACCCAAGCTTGCTTAGGTCCTAGACAGTTAGTATTGCTAGATTCAGAATTATTTTTTGGTTTCGAAACCCATCCTGACCTGTTAGCTTTACAAAAGCGATAAAATGAATATTTTTGCCCACTTTTGTTACAATAGTGACACGTAAGTTCTGACCTACCTTTAGGTCTTTCTTTAGTGTTAGTACTAGTGGACTTCACGCTGGCTGGTCCTTTTTTAATTGACTTGTAAGTTGCCTGGTTTGACCTGACAGAACTGCGGCTGGTGGATTTGCGCATGCCATTAAGTTGCATTTGCAATTCCTCAAAATCTTCTTGAAGTACTTCTCTTTCAATTTCACATACTTCGTGTTTGATTTTCCAATCTTTAACCTCTCTATTTGTTCTCTTAAGATCATTCATCATTTTTTGAGATTCCTTCAGAGTTAAATCAAGAATATCCTGTAATTCATTGCATCTTTTACATTCATAAGATCTTACCTCACATGTTTCACCTCGTGCAATGAAACAATTTTCATTATCATCCTTGCCTTCTTCATCTGAAGTGTCCAGATTGTATTGCCTGGATCGTCTGGGTGGCATTCTTCCTTTCTTTGTATTTCTGAATCTTCTCATTAACCCATCCATGTTTCTTGATAGCATAGAAATTTCATTTGAAGCTTTGAATGCAACTATCTTATTTTTCTCTTCTTGATTGGTTTTCTTGAGATGCGTCCTTTCAAAAGCTATGAGTTCTCCTCGTAGTTCATCATATGAAAATTTGTTTAGATCTTGATATTCAAGTGTAACTACTTTGGTCTGCCAAGTGGTTCGCAAGCTTCAGAGAATTTTTCTGACTTGATCGCCACTAGTATATGGCTTGCCAATGCCTTAAGATCGCTAATTATTTTGCTAAACCTGGCAAACATCTCTTTAATAGATTCTCCTTATTTCGTAAAGAAGAGTTCGTAATCGTGAACCAACATATTGATATGTGTTTCCTTTACTTTGCTGGTTCCTTCGTATGTAACCTCAAGCTTGTCCCACATTTCTTTGGCTGTATCACACCTAGAGATTTTCTCATATTCTTCACCACTTATAGCATTGTGCAACAGATTTCTTGCCTTATTGTTAACTTGTACTACTTCTATTTTATCTTTTGTATATGAATCTATATCTTCAGGATTAGCAAGTGGTGGAGTAGTAGTAGGTAAAGGATAGTTTCCCTTTTTGATGACTCTCCAAACTTTAACGTCATAAGCCTTGACAAAGATCTCCATACGCACTTTCCAGTGAGAAAAATATTG
The DNA here is from genome assembly GCA_026770625.1 of Nicotiana glauca. Classification (NCBI taxonomy): domain Eukaryota; kingdom Viridiplantae; phylum Streptophyta; class Magnoliopsida; order Solanales; family Solanaceae; genus Nicotiana; species Nicotiana glauca. The sequence goes on from MU768724.1 coordinate 116,947, forward strand.
ACCATTGAAGTATGGTGGTCTAACTTGTGAAGTTCCTTCCTGGAAGAGAGCTTCTATGATGACTTGATTTTTCATGATCTTTTCTCACAAGCTGTTAAGCAAAGAATAGAATGTGAGCCTTGCTCTGATACTAATTGAAAGTACAAGGGGGGGGG
>MU768725.1:3474-30629 GCA_026770625.1 Nicotiana glauca
AAAAAAAAATAAGTGAAGCAGACAAAAAAAAAACAGTAATTTAAGCATAAGGAATAAGTGAAAACGTTTGGCTTGCTGAATATAAATGAGAGAAGTTACGTCCAACTCACCGCCAACCACTCCTCCTCCCCCCTCCCCCCTCCCCAACCCAGCCAAAAAGAAAGGGAAAAAAAGGAAACATATAGGGAGTAAGAGAGGGACAGAAGAGAACATGTCTAACAAACCACTTCTACGTCCATTCAGAACTTAAAAGTTAAAATACCACGTCAGATGCATACTACTTGAACCTGAGCCCTCTTTCTTCTCAATTCGATATACATCACCTTCACAAAATGTCCATTTTCCCTTTACTAGTGGTCCCGTGGTTCCTACGCCGCCGCGTTTCCCTGTCCTTTTCTTTTAGTGCTTCGACCCGAAGCGATAGCTTCTAGCTAGTGGATAAGATGGCTGCGAGATTAAAGTGATGAGGTGGCAAAGAGTTTTGGAACCTAGTGCACGTATTCATTGGATTTATTGTTTAAAGCGCTTTATCTAAAGAAAAAACCTCTTCCTTTCTCTCTTCTTGATCAGCGGATGAAGGGACTAAATTAAATGAAATATGTTCTTTTTATACATCTATACTATATTAAAAGCACAAAAGCTCTTAGCGAAATATCGTTCGCCTTTTTTACCCTTCGTAAGTATATTCTATTTTGGATAAAATTGTAATTATAAACTCTAATAAATTTTTCCTAAGGAATAAAACTAAAAGTTGCCGCTTATTTCCTTTTTGTTGCATACGACTATTATTTATTTAGGTTTTGGTATCAAATTAGTTTAGAATTCTTTTACAAATAAATATTTACTTAGTTATGTCTTTTCTTTGTTTAGGTTTAGGATTCACTTTAGATTTAGGATCTTTTGTCAAAATTTTCTTATGCTACAGATCTTTTATAACAACTTGATTTTTGTTTTAATTATTGTATGTAGCTTTATTTCGTTAACAACTTTTATTTTCGGTTTAATTATTGTAGGTATCCTACAATTGATCGTTGGAAGAAGCTCTTAAAATTTCGTGGATTTTGATACGGCAGTAACAATGTCTCTAGAGGCAAAAATTGTTAGTATTTGAGGTAAACCTTTTAATATTTATTGTGTTTTGAAAGTTAAGTGATAATTATGGTTCATGTGTTCTTAACGGACAATACAAATTGAAATTGTTAGTTTTGTGTTTTTTATTTACAATTTTTCATATATGATTATCAATCCAATGACTTATTTATAGATTATGTACAAGTTGTTTAGACTTTAGATCATTGCATTCCATAACCAAAAAAAATAGCTAGACATCGTAACTCATGATATCAATTCAAGATCTTATTAATTCAAAATTATTTTGCCCTATGTTTTATAATTAAAACTGCTAATTGTTGTGCCAGCTCAAGTTGCTTATATTTTCTAAGAATTTGTTGTATTACCTCTTTTGATTGATTTTATTATAGATATTGCATGATTTAAAAATTGTGTTACTTATAAAAAAAAAACATCAACAAGTGACGTCCCAAATTTTGACGGTTCCATCGGTTCAACTAAACAATTTTCCTTATCTCATAAAAATAGTCATTGTAGAACACATGGTACTATTTTAGATTTTTTATCATAAAAGTTTAAGGAATATTAATTTTAAAATGTGGTGCACAATTTCTCCGTCTCATTTACAATTTTAAACTTTGCTAAAGAATAAAATTGCTTTGACGCGAAAACAAATTTATTACGTTTTGAAAGCTGTATGTCTTTGTTGAAGTTCAACTACGAGTTTCTTTCTCTCTAATCTTTGATCTTCAAAGATTGAAATTTTCTGAAATATCAATTTACTTTAGAATAATTTAATTGTTTTACCTTTCTTTAATATTTATACTATTCGTGTATTGTTATTAATTGTTTGAAGCTCTCATGATGAAGAGGTCATCAGGAGTATAACGCCATAGTTGTCACTTTTGTTGTATAACCTAATAGGCATAAAACTTGTGATTAATTAAGAAGTTGGCAAAGTTAAATCATTTGTAAAGAAACCCTTGTTTTGTATTATCAATAAAGCCGAAAATAAGCTATACGGAGATAATGGACACACTTTCAGTATCATATTGTGTTGTTTAACCCGTGTAAACTAACTACCATATATTGTGGCGCCAACGCATCAGGAGATAAATTTACCTATTGTGTTCAATTTTTATTGCGCATTCAAGTATTTTTTCTTGAACCTTCTTTTGAATAGAATTTTAAATATTTTGATAGACATTTACGATTTCACTGCCTTGTTGGTACTAAAATACTTGTGTACAGTTTATTTCAGGTATACTCGCAATAACAACTGAAAATCTAAAATAGAATTGACAAACAAACAAGTGCCAAGTAACAATTTAAGAAAATTTGATTTTCAAATAAGAGTCTTATTTAAAATAGATTAATCAAAGCAGTACATTGATAAATGTTCGAAATCATGTTGTATCAATGTAATAATCGTATGAAATCGTAAGACAAAAAAATGACACTAACTGTATTCAAGGTTCTTTTTTAGGTTGTTCTTTTAAATATCTAATAATTTTAAATCTATTGCGCTAAAGTATAATTAAACTTATTTTTCATCTAAATACATGTTGCATTTATTTGGACGTTTTTATATTATACATAGTTTTTACTTATTGTATACAATTTTTTATTAAGAGACGCAATTTTCACGTGCAACGCACGAATCTTAAAAATAGTATGTTTAAACAACACTTACCTAAGTTTTAAATTTTTCAAAATAAAATAGGAGGATAGGCAAAAATCTCAATTTCAATTGAAAGAATAAGTTGGAAAAGCCAAAATGTAGTTGTCTTGTTTGCCGCCTTGACACATTCCCTTCTCTCCCCGGTATCATCCCGCACAGAAAGCGTTACGGAGTTTTTCTGCTCAAATCATTTCCCTCTATTTTCTATCTAAAGTCAAATTCATGCAAGGCTTCCGCACCTCACCTCATCAATCTTTTTCTAACCGAGAAATCCTAGAGGACCAGCTTGGAGCACAGTTCATACTCAGTAGATAATGGGCACGCCCCGATCTGATGTGACAATTTCTTAGCTTTAGTCACATCTTCCACAGGCAGACAACCACGGTCAGTCAATCTGGAGCATCTATGCTTGTATTCAAGCAAACATTTGAAACAGTCATCTTAGCAGGAAAGATACTTTTCCTCTTATTTTTTGATGAGTAACTTAGCTAAAATAAACAATGAGAAACAAAGGGTTGCGGTGAAACAAATTGAATCTGTTGATTCATACAGTTCAAACTTGATTGCCCATGCAGTGGCATGGGCATCTAAACCCAACCCAACTAAATTATCAGTGTATAGTTTTATTTTTATTCAAAATATGTTTTTAGAGAGACCAACCTGGAGAGCAGATTTAAGGGCACCTCTAACATGATAGAACAACTCTGTATCTGTAATCTCAACATTCTCCATCTCAGCATAGCCTGCCTGCTCAGCTGGTAATACCATCCCCATTATGTTTGATACTGTTGAATACTGCCGAAATTTCCTCTGAAACATCATCATGCGGAAAAGACCTTATCAGCAAGGGGAGAAAAATGTTCTATAGTAACCAGCTATAGACCCTTGAATCACTCATCAAAATGCTTATTCAAGAAAAGAAACAGCTAAAATACTCAAGTCCATTTAATAAAAGATATATATCAACAAGACAACAGCACATACTGAAAACCATATCACGAATTACAGAACTATACAGTGGTATAAGTTCACAGCTATTAATTTAATCTTTATGGAAATTTTATTATAATAAAGATGTCGATTACCAGTGACTTCAAGAGATGCTACACCATAGATCGATTGAGTCTTAAAACCACGTTAAGCTTTTCAAATTTAAACTTGTTATCCGCATAGATGCAAAAACCACTGAGCCTTGTCAATCCAAGCAAGAAAGCAACCAGCACTAATACCCATCTGGAACCAGTATACAAAACAGTCCTATTCAATAAACGAATCAGCAATTTGATGGTTGCACAAATAAAAGGCTTTTACAGATAATTGATTTTAACGAATGTCCAATTAGTGCAGTCACAAATTCCGGCTAGTGTATTAACTAGTAAAAACCCACGGGAAACTAAGATATTGGAGTTAAGCTTCTTCAAATTCCTGGAAGCACACAAAATATTATAATCCAACTCACCAAAAAATCATTTTTTTCCAGTAATATAGCGGCCAAAAAAAAAAGATGGTCGTTGTGTATTAGCGACAGACAGATAAACGATAACATGTAGAGAGAGTGAGAGATAAAGAGGAGCATACACTTCGATTCCGCCGGAGAAGGAGAAAAATGAGGAATTCGGCGTCGGAGGAGATGGAGGAGCTAGAGAAGCAAAAGCGACGCCAGGTAGTGGAGAGCTGAAGGAAAGTTCAATTTGGTTTATTTCGACGCTCGCCCGCTGTAGACGTGGATTGTTTGGGCCGATATTGGCCCATGATGCTCCGAAAGGACTTGGGGCTTTTAGCATATTTGGCTGGATACAGCCGCTACTTATATATAGAGAAATTTCCAAAAATCATTTTGTTTTAGTGATTATTAGCTTGCTATAGCTACTATTTATTAAATTATTTTTTATAATTATATTTTCAATTATTATAAACTGTATTTGATATATTTTTATTATTGTATTCATGAATACAATAGTAAAATTCGGCGAAAAAATAGGGGAGTCCAGCTAAAGAGAATGTATTTGATTGTATTCGCAAGGTGTATTCGTGAATACAGTAACGGAATTTGCAAAAAGAAAAGGTCTTCAACTGTTTAGAAATGATAAGTACGCGATAGACTCTAATATAATTCAAAAAACTCAATTATAACACAAAAAATTTGTAGACTCCTAATATAACTCAACAAACTCAATTATAACACACAAAAATTATATTTCCAGGTATAGAAAAGATTCTCAACGAAAACACCCCAAAAACATAGCAATCTTCAGAGATTCAATCCATCTTTCTTTTTTTAGTGGTATCTTTACTAGAATATTTTCGAAAAAGGGTTAAAAATGCTCATAACTATTGGAAAAAGTTTTAAAATACCCTTCATCCCCCTATTGGGCTAAAAATATTCTTCCATCTACCTTTTTTGTTGGAAATTTTACACCCTATAGAAAACCTTGGTACCCTATTTATCTTAAATAAATACCATTTTAAAATATTACATCCTATAAATACCTTTTATCCTTTATAGAAAAATATCTAATAATAATAACATCCTACATTTAAGGCATCATATATGCTAAATAATATTTTTCTCCCTCCTTTTTAGTATTTTCTCTCACATAATCATCGTATATCTCCTCTAAACACGTTCTCTCTCTCTCTTTCTCTCTCTCTCTCTCTCTCTCTCTCTCTCTCTCTCTCTCTCTCTCTCTCTCTCTCTCTCTCTTTTGCATACACTTTACTCTTTTCTCCCACATACCCACATTTCTTAACTATTCTCCCACCCGAATTCTCTATTTCTCCGCCATTATCAATCCTACATTCAAAATCTTCACGGAATCACTGTTTTACAGCCGAAAATTATACGTCTGGTAAGTTTTCTTCTTCGATTTTGATACCATTATTTTGTTTCTATAATTTACATATTTTTCATAAGTTTCTGAAACAATAACCATTGGTATTGTTTATTCACCAGGAAGATTTGGTTTTTCTCTTCAATGGCGGATTCAATACCACACAAGATGATAACCAGAGGTATACCCACCAAAATTTTCAATTTTGATGGGCCCTCTTTCTCGTTGCAAATAACTCAAGCGCAGTCAGATTTTGCAAGTTTATCAACAACTACAGTTGTTGAGAGAAGAACTAAATTACACAATGACAAGTCGAAAGAAGTCCAAGTTGAGAAATCTTCAAAAGAAACAAAAAATCCAGTTTCTTCAAAGAGGAAAAAACCTATGAATGATTCTTCATGTGTCAGTGTAAAGAAAGTTGCTGCCAAAAATATATCAGATACATGACACCAAAAGGTAATTATTATTTGTATTAATATGCATTCAAAGAAACTTATATGTATTCATAATTATTCAACCTTTTTTACATGTATGATGTTGTATTCGTATGTATCTGGTTATATTTTTGTACTATTTGGTATAATATATTCTGTTTTATTTTTAAGTATGTATATGTATTCTTATGTATTTTGATAGTTTCCAACTGTTCAATTTTCCAGTAAGTTGTACTTGTATTCATATGTATTCAGCTTTAGTTATTTTTGTTTGCAACTGTTCAATTTTTCAGTAAGTTTTTAAATGTATTCATATATATTCATATTTATTCAGCTTACTTATTTTTATGTCATGTGTGTGGTATCTAGTTTTTTAATATGTATTTAGCCTTGTCATTATATTTAGTCTTCTGTAAGTGTTTGTAGTTGTATTGATATGTATTCAAACTGATTTACTATGAAATATGCATTGTATTCAACTGTATTAACATATATTTATTATTGTTAAATGCAGAAAATTAATTTGTTTGTGAAACACCAACCAAAATTTGCACCCCATATCAGTGTTTATACTAACACTGATATAGTCTCCCAGCTAATAGAGAACCTTACTCATGTTTAGTACCAACAATTTGGTAATACATGCTTTGGCTCATTTCTTCAAATGAAGCGTTGTGAAGTTCAACATCAACTCTTCAGATGTTTCATGGCTCTCCAGTTAGAAGGCACTCCTAACAATGTATTTGTGGTACACGTCAATGGTATTGAATTACATTTCACATTAAGAGAGTTTGCGCTTGTGACTGGCCTCAAATGTGTTGGTAATGATGAAGATTTTGAGTTTAGTGAAACGCTTCTAACCGGCTTATTGAGACTTACTTTGGGGGTGCTAATCTTGTCAAGAAGAAACATTTGATGAAATGCTTCGATGACAAGAAATGGGGTCCCCACAATGATGGTGATGCCTTGAAGATATCTTTGTTGTATTTCATACACACCTTCATTTTTTCATATGAGAAGAATAGTACAACTATACCAGTGTTACATTTTGACTTAGTAGAGAGTGAGCGTTATTCTGAATATTATTGGGGTTTTAAAGCATTTGAGATGTTGACAAAATCGATTAGTAAGAAGATGGATATTGTGAAGAAGTATTACAGGATAGATGGGATGCCCCTAACTATGCAAGTATGGTTTTATGAGTGTTGTTCTCCTGTTGATTCCAAAATTGCACTCCGAGTTGATGACGTAGTCCCCATAATACTTAATTGGAAAACCACCGAAAATCAGCCAACCTTTGTTTATCCGATAAACGACATGTTCAATGACACCGGAAACATGGTAATATACAAATTGTATCATTGCTAGTTTAGATTTTATTAATAATTAATAGGCATACATTTGCATATAGAAGTATGCACTTGCATTCAGATACATTATTGATGCTTGAATACCTGCTGTAGTTTCTGCTGTTATATTCTCCAAAATATGTTGTGTACAAATGCATCCAGATTTTGCATACATTTGCATACAATAAACTGCATTCATTTTCAGGGGATGCATACAGTAGAATACATTTCTACACAAATACATATAGAAATACTTGTATAATCAGCTGCATACAGATATTGATGCATACAGCAATATACATTTAGATACAAATGCTTACAGAAATAAATATTTGCATATAGATTCAAGATACATGTATACAAATGCATAGGGACTAATAACCAGTTGCATACACTTGTACACAAATGCATACAGAAATTACATACAGTTGAATACATCTACTGCATACAATTGTATTCATATGCATACAGCAATATATAGCTGTTGTAGCCTTCATTATTAATCCTTCATACATATGCATATTATTTTCAAATCATCAACTCTGCCTTATATTCAATAGAAATTTCATTTTGTATTCCAGATCTGCATCTGTAAGTTTTTAGTTATACTTTTATTATATTTCATTTTTCATATTGTTTACAAGGACTTTAGTCCAAGCGATATAGAGCTTACCGTTATTCAAATTCCTCTTGTAGCCGCCGAGGTTGAGAACAGACCTACTCCTGCTCATTCAGACAAATCGGGAGAGGATTCGAATGACTTTTCTCCTACACCCGATCTTCAATGTAAGAAGAAACATGTTGCAATTGTTGGTCCGTCTTCGTCACCGCCCCATAAAAAGCGCAAGGAACACGAAAGGCATCATAATGAAATAAAATATCAGCCCAAGATTCCTCATGTTTGTGTTTCCGAAATTGGACATAAAGTTTTGCATGACAATCAGCTGCCAGAAGGCCAAAATGACGAAGTATCTTCTTTGAGGAAAGACCTAAATTCATTCAAAGAATACGTGAGTATTTAACCACAACTTAAACATTACAGTTTAATGCTTAGCATTCATATATTTTTGGCGCAATCTTCTAATTGTTTTTATATTGTTAAGGTTGTGGGAGAATTCAAGTCTCTAAGAACATTGATCAATGATAACTTCAAGAAGCTTTCAGACCATCTTCAACAAAATCAGCAAACTGAACCCATAGGGAGACGTGATGATGGCATTGACACGGATGCCGGAGATAATGTTGAGGTTTAACATTCTTAACATATTGAGCATTTTGTATTTAGTTGTATTCATATATGTGTTAACCTTAATATGTAAATGGAATTAACTGTTGTATTTAAATGTATTTCAGCTGTATTTAATCTATTCTGATTTGTTAATCTTGAATATGTGTAATATATTCTTGCTAATTATATGTATTTAAATGTATTCTAACATTAAGTTACTACACTAACAATGATACATACAACTACCAGAAACAAGTGCTTACTGATCAATGTTTGGAATCAAGAGGAGAGTGGAAAACTACACCAGAGGTGTCGTCCAACATACCATCTACAGGTCAAGAGGGTGTAAATACAGAATTCTATGTATCTCAATTTGAGCTGGATGACAAGTTTCTTCCCAGTCAAATTCCAGAAACTAGAATTGTGATTCACGCCAGTGCAAAAAAAGCTGAATCAACACCAATACCATCTCATAGGAATCAGCGACCAAGTAGATGGAACTCTTCACCTTATGAGTCTAACTTCGACTCAGGAGGTAAGTGATTTTATAAACTTAAGATTCAGCTTTACTCGTGGTTTTTAAATTTAAAAGTCCTTAATCACAAATTCAATGTACAACAGATACATCAGTAAAGTTGACCCCCATTTTTGAAAAAAGACACCCCTTCGAGGATGATTCAATAATGGGGCCACATCCTATGTTAATCATTTAGGAATATGACAGATGGGTTCGTGATGGTCTTCTAGTTAGAAATGATCAGAAGTGAGTTTTCCCCCGATCATTGTATAAAGTTTTTATATTTTTAAAAATATATATAATGATTTTTATACCATACTTGTAGAAGTAATTTGGAAGACCGTTACAAGAAGAACAAGTCAATACTTCACATACCATTGGATTTTGGAGTTGATCGAGTTATTTCCAAAAATTGGTTTTACCTTCTATCAATTGACGGGAAGTTATGGGATGACAACGTAAGTTTTTCCCCTAACTGACTAATTTTCTTTGAATAACAACATGCTGTTTCATTCAGCTGTATTCAATTGTTTTACTCAACTGTATTCACTTGTATTTTGGTGTATTCAGCTATGGTCAGTTGAATTGAACTGTATTAATCACATAGAGTCAGTTGTATTCAATTGCTATATTCAGTATTATTCAACATATGTATTCATCTGTTGTAATGTAATTTCAATTAAATTCAACTATTTTAATCCGCTGAATTCTTTTATATTCAAGTGCATTTGTATAACGCCTTATTAAACACCTGTATTCATGTGTATTCAGCTAATTTCAACTGCATTCATATTCAGCTTTATTAAACATTTGTATTCATATGTAGTAGATATATTTCAGTTGAATTCAAATGATTTAATCAACTGTAATCAGCTGATTTCTATTGCATTTATATTCAGTTTTATTCAACTTCTATATTCAGAAGTATTTAGCTATTTTTTAAGTTGAATTCAAATGCTTTAATCAGCTGTAGTCATATGTATTCAACCTAATTTCTTTGTATCGAGTTGTATTGACTGTAGACAGTCATATTCAAATGTTTAAATCATAAGTAATCAGTTGTATTATTCACTATAATTCATCTTAACATATTTTACAAAAAATACTGAATTGGTTTAATCAGGTGTAGTAAGTTGTAGTCAGTTGTAGTCAACATATTTATTCACATATAGTCTGTTGTATTCAACTGTACTTTCATATGTATTTCTCTGTATTCAGCTATATTATTTAATAGTTCAATTAATTGGACTCACACCATCTACTTACCTCTTTTGTGTATAGTATATTGACGTTATATTCTACTATTTGAGAAAGAAGGGAAATTACAATCAAACAATCAACTTCAAGTATACAACTGTTGATTGTATTTTCAAGACAAAAATCGCTGAAATATACGATAGGTATGTTGATACAGATAGTGATGCTAATGTAGCCAAACAAGAGGATGTGGTATGCGAGTACATGAGAGGCTACAGATTGCATGCTAATGTACCTTGGCACTATGGATAATGTCTTGATACCAGTCAACTTGAAGGACAAACTACACTAGGTATTGGATGTTGTCACGTACAAGGAGAGATGTATCAAAGTGTATGACTCATACAGATCTGCAGGTCATGATGCCTATGTAGTTTCTGAGATTGATAAGCTAGCTAAGCTTCTTCCTCTGTATCTATCAATCAGTGACTTTTACAGAGATAGTCAAGGCATAGATTGGTCTGCTTACTCAGCATACACTGACAAGTCACATAACGATCCCTTTGAAATCTTTTTCATTTCAGATCTGCCTCAACAGAAAGCTGGGAGCATGTAAGTATTCAATCATCATTATTGTATGTTATATACAAATTTAATTGTATGAATTATTTTTTATTGTTTTAATCAATTATTTTTTAGGGATTGTGGAGTGCATATTGCAGCATACGCAGAGTTTTTGAGTACTCTTGGAGAGATTCCAAAAATAACATTGGATTCCACTCTACTCCGTCAAAGAAATGGTGCTCTCCTCTGGGACTATGCTATGCGCAAGATAGACGCTGATGCCATAAGCGAGAATGAAACACCTTCAAAGATTGCTAGGCAAATCATTGAGTCGGAGGCAAATATGCAGATAATGTTAGAATAGCTTTAGGTTATTGTAGTTTTGGAGTGTAGTTTCAAGAAGAATATTGTTTTGAGTATTTTTTGGGTGTAGATGCTATTTAGTTTGAAAAACTTATCATTTATAGCAATAGTGTTCGTGTATGATAATTGCAACTTTTCAATGACTGTTTCACTGGTTTGTTCATAAGTATTCATGCTTATTCTTCATTTTGAATACATATTTATCTTACAGGAGTTAAGTATGTAGTAATACCAAGTAACTTTGCTTGAACATGTTTTAGTTAATGAACATGTTAATGTCAAAGTCAGAAACTTTATATATGCTGATGGTAGGTTATATAAAAGAATTCAGCTGTATTTTTTATGGTTTCAGTTGTATTCAATTGTATTTAACTGTCAAATTTAATTGTATTCAACTGCATTCATTCAGATATATCTTTCAAGTTCAGATAATACATATTAAAGAACACAATTTCAGTTGTATTAAGCAGGTTGTACATAGTCAGTTATACTCAGATGTACTCAATTGTATTTAAGTATATTATTCAGCAACATTTAGTTGTATTTAAATGTATTATTCAGATGTATTCAGTTGTATTTTGGTGTATTTATTTACTAACATTGCCACTGAACTATATTATTCATAAAAATACAGTTGTATTTTTTAGTATTCAGCTATACTAAGTTATACTCAGCTATATACTTCATATATATATTTATCTGTATAAAAATACTTCAACTACACGTATTCAGAAAATATTCACGAAAGTCATTTCAAAATATATTACTTGACAATAAGAATTTATTACAACTGATAATGTCATCTTAAGTATTGATAAATTGTTGAAGCACTAATACATGTCAGAGTATTAACTATTTATTACGTGGAGCATTTCTACACGTTCGCTTGTTATGTCCTCACTGCCTACATATGCTACATGAATGTTGATTTTTCGGCTGCAGCAATTCACTTAAAGTTTTATCGCGCTTCTTCTTTGGCCTTCCAGGAGATCTTTTCCATCTGGGTGGTAGTACAACCTCCTCTGCAACATGTTCTAGTATATTCCAGCCATTTTTGTCCGGTAGCAGGTACACTAGCACATCGTATGTCATTACAATTGTACTTGGTTTGTAATAGTTAGAGCAATATTCTTTTGGCATTAGAAATTTGCTCTTCAATACAGCCCAAGCATGTGGGCATGGCAATTCATCAATTCAGAACCTCACATAAACATATTTTCTCTCTAACAGGCAGATTGTGTAATTCCTCCCACCATCGTTAACCGTATGTAAGTATTCAGTTGATGGTACCACCTATATTTAAAAATAGAAATATAAGTTTTGAGCACATATACCTGAATTACCAAATGTATAATGCTGAATTAATAAGTTACATACAATTGAGACATTTGCATATATATGAATACATCATATATTTAGACCAACAAAATATCTACTGCGAGAAGTACAAAACTTATCAAAAGTCTGTTGTACTTTAGGCAACAGTATGCTAACAAAAGCATTAGAATCATACATATTCACAATACATATAAAAATTACATATCATATAGCTAGTTGTATTCTAATGTATTCCAATAGTTTTTCAGCATGCTTTTAGTTATATTCAGTTGTATTCATATCAGATCTATGGAAAAATATGTCTTTTATGTGCTTGAATATAGTTGTATTCATATATATATTAATGGTAGTTCTACTTGAAAATGATTGTATTCAGTTGTATTCATGCCATTAATTCAGAAAATAACTAAAAATATATACAGTAATGACATTAAAATTTAACTTACAGTCATACGTGTACACATTATCTCATTGAACTCCAGCATCTCCTGGTATTTTTTCCCAAGCGTCTTGTATATCTGTGTAACTTCTTTACGGTTACTACAATTCCAACGTCCAAACATCTTCCTAACTTCTTCGAGGAAGTCGTATATTGGCAATTCCCTTGCTGAAACTAGTGCGGCATTAATTGACTCAGCAATATTTGACGTCATTGTCCATCCCCTGTTAACAGGTGCATACAACCTAGCCCACTTTTCGTAACCAACTAACTCTAAGTATTCTTTCACCCTAATATTTACCTTCTCCGTCAGACTGTCAAATTCAGCTTGTGTGTATGTTTTTGACATCTAGAAGTATATCTCGCTCAACTTGGCATGGCTCCTTTTGAATTTCTTATATACGCTGCTCCATAGATGCCATATACAAGCAAAATGCGGTACATCTGGATACACTCTCGATACAGATTTAATGATACTTTCATTTCTATCTGAAATGATGCATATGTTTTCCCTTACACCGTATGCTATCTTGAATTGCTCAAAGAACCACGTCTAAGCAACATCGTTCTCCGAATCAATAACACCATATGCTAGTGGCAATATATGACCTATAAATACAATTGAATATAATTATTTTTAAAACGTGTATTTCAATATTTAAAATATTAACATATTGTACTATTATTCAAATACTCACTTGCACCATCCAACGTGCTTTCCGAAACGAATGTCCCGGTGTAGTAAGATTTTAGGTGACTTTCATCCACAACAACAATGTGTCTACAATGATCAACCCCCTTATAAAGGCATACAATGATATATACACGTACATGAATTCATTTTTTGGCGATTTTACCATTCTGATGTGGGAACCTGGATATGTCATATCCATTGTATATAAGTATCCTGGTAATTTTTTGTATGAATCAGTCGGTTCACCTCTCGGAAAATTCATTGCTTTTTCTTTAGCCCTCCACGCCAACATGTAGCTAACATCTACACCTAAATCTGATTTCACATCATCAATAATATCCCCCGGAGTGTATTTTCTCTTATGGTTTGTAAGCTTTGGCCTTATAATACCACCTATAAGGCTGCTACTAGCCTGTCGCTGCTCGTACACCTTGTCCTTCAGCGGACATGTATGGTTATCATTGAATTCTCTCACCTTGAATAATTCTGATTTGTTAATGCTTGAAGCCTTAAATCTCCATTCACAATCTTCTGAGATACATAATAATGCATAGCTGCAAAGAATTAATCATTTTACATTTGATTAGCATAATTCATTTTTAAAAAATACAGCTCATACATAGAGAAATACAATCTGACATATATACATCCTGACATGTATACTACTGAATTCCATTATAGTTATATGCATTTAAATACAATGAATACAACTGAATACACTTGTATGTATATGCAAACACTTAATACCACAGTAGACAAAATAAGAAAATAATTAGAGCCAATGTTGTGTATTTACACCAATAAAATACATTTGAATACTTGTATTTAAGGACCCTAAACAAACATATGTTTTCATCGGTCATCATCAAGAGGAAATACACAAATACGCATAAATACAACAACGTTAAACAAACAACGCAAATCAATAATAGAAAATACAAACCAAACAAAAATTTAAATACATGCAAACCTGACAGCATTAGACCTATCAACCCGGAATTGAAACCTTTGAGCTATAGCATAATTCTCCATTACCTCTTTCAATGTAGCCTTATCCTCATAAACTTGTCCAGCCATACCCTCCTTTTGATTAGTTTTTGAAATCATCAAATCCTTGTGGAGTTCGAACATTCCAATCGCTTCTCCTGAATTGACAAATTCTAGAGCCAGTTATCATTTGTATCGAAATCGTACCTTTGAACTGCTTCATCTATTTGCACAATGTCGCCTTGATTTAAACTATCTCCGGATATAAGTTCTTTTTCGATAGTTGTTATGCACGAAGGATACATCCCAAATTCTCTGTTCTCTTTTTTCAATTCTACATACCCTCTGTAACCCATATCATTGTGTATTTCCATTGGCGTACAATTTTCTTCTACTTTGTATTGTATTTTAATGGTCTTTGAGCTCAAATCTATACCAGTTGATTAGAAATTGAAGCAACTAGATTATTAAAGGAGGCATACTCCTTTATCAGTATTCCCTCAATTGAAAAATTGATATAATTGCCCTCATCGTTCTACTTGCCAGAATGACGCAACAAAATTGTTAAACTTGCCATATGTACAGAGGAATTATACCTTATTTTGTATATAATTTGTATCAATCGGAAAAAAGGAGAAGAGAATGGAAGAAGTTCGATCAGACGTTGCTCTGATTTTTCACTCTTTTCACGTTTCTGAGTTGCTTTCTTTGAGCAGAATACGATTAATGTGTACTCGTTTTAGTTCGTTGAGTTAAATTAGGAGACTATCATGTGATTTGATTTCCTTCCGTTTTAACCAGTTTAACTTCCCAGAATTTGCGCAAAAACGTTACTGTATTTCACATTAATTTCGCTTGAATTCTGTATTTCTTGAATACAGTTAAATACAGATAAAACTTAGTTGGAGTTCCCGTTTTTACGCCTATTTTACAACAACTTAAATACATGAAATACATTGTATAAAAACATAAAAGGTATCTATAACACATAATATAGCAAATAGTATCTATAAATAGCTAATTAGGCCTAAAAGATGGTGCTTTATGAAAAATTCTCTTTTTGGTTCACTTATGCCCTTTGACCGTAAGGTCAATGGTGAATTAAAAATAATAATTATTTGAATTCCACGTGGAAACTTCTTATTGATCGAAATTAAGACATCTAACCTATTAGAAAGACCCGCCCATATCTACCTATTTTTTGGACTAACCCACCACAAACACTAATCCTACACGAATAAAAAGTTCAACTAAAAAAAAGACGCCCCACTCAATATAACCAGTAAGGAGGAATTGAAAAAATGGGATATATATATTGCGATATGGATGATATTCTCTTAAGCTAATGGAGTAATAAATAGTCCCCCAACCTATCGTCTTTTATATATATATTTCAAATTAACTATTATTCCATGTGGATTGGGTTATGAACAAATTAACTGCTTAACTTCTAAAAATGAGTTGATGCATGACCAAGTATGTAGATGAAGAAAAACGATTATAAGAAAGTGGCATTAGGGTATTGAAAAAAACATATTAGGGTTTGATTTTTTTATAAGGAAGAATGAGAATGAATTCGTAGATAGGGATAATGAGAAGGTACGAGGAGTGTTTTGATAAAATTGAAACTTACATAACTATTATAGGGCTAATTTTAATTTAAAAAAAAAACGTATCAAAGATAACCGCTAAGGAGGAATTGAAGAAGTGGGGCGTCTTTTGTTTTTTAGTTGAAATTTTTATTGGGTTCAGGTTAGTATTTGGGATGGGTTAGTCCTAAAAGCGGGTAGATATGTGATGTGTCTTTCTAATATGTTAGACGTTTTGATTTCGACCAATAAGAAATTGCCACGGGGAATTTAAATAATTATTATTTTTAATTCACGATTGATCTAATGGTCAAAGGGTATAAGTGAACTAAAAAGGTGGATGAAATGATATTTTTAATCCAATATGTGAATGGAGGGTATTTTTAAACCTTTTCCAATAGTTTAGGAGTATTTTTAACCCTTTTCTGAAATATTTTTTAGTGGTATATTTACAAATAGATTTATATATTAAAATTATATAATTACATTGAATACAATTAAAATACATTTAAAAAATACATTGAATACACGAAGTATAACATGTCATATGTAGTGCAAATACATATGAATACATATTGCAGATATATTTGAATACATATATACATCTGAATACATACATTACATTAATTAAATAATGTCACGACCCAAATTCCCAAACCCGGTCGTAATGACGTCTCTCGTTAAGACAAGGCCAGCCAACTAACCCAAATCATTTCTTTAACAATTATTAAGCATAAAGGAATAGATAAATGCAACTTAATGATGATAATAATCAATATCTACAACCCAACACAACCCGATCGGGGTGTCACAAGTCACGAGCATCTAAAGAAGCCTGAACACAACTACAGAGTCTGTAATTTACATGGATCAAATTTAAAATCAAAGAAGGAAAAAATCAGGTGTCGCGGACGCTAGCGGTCACCTTATTCCGCTACAATAGTGATACCTTCAGTCGGCTCAAAATCCGTTACCGGGTGAACAATACCTGCAACTACACGCGAGGTGCAGGGAGTAAAGTGAGTACTCCAACTCAATAAGTAATAAGAGTAAATAATAACTGAGCGGTAAGAAAACACGTAAAGCACTCCATCATGCTATATAGGACAATACGACCCTTGAGAAAACGGTAATTCCATGAAAATATTTTAGAAAACATCTGCCTCAGTTAAAAACCTCTTTTGAAAATATCTTTTTCCCAACAATCAAGCAATTGAATTCATATCAGATAGTGCAAGTCCGCACAAAAGTCAGCCCCTCGGGCACAACACTCTATTAATAAATAACACCAGGGTAACTGGTACACAGTACAAGAAATAGCATGGATGCCAATGATATGAGAGTGTTGAATGTCACGCCACGTAGTACAAACATGAATCAATGCGTGAATGCAATGCAATGCACATGATCGCTGCGGCGCGCGACCTAATCCATTTGGGTACCTGCGCTCACTGTGGGGGTTCAGACTCCGGAGGCGCTCCTACAGCCCAAGCGCAATATCAATATCACACCGCTGCGGCGTGCAGCCCGATCCATGCTCAGTCCAGAAATGCACATGCAACACTGCTGCGGTGCGCAACCCGATCTATGCTCAGTCTAGAAATACACATAGCCACTAGGGTAATATTCAAATAACAGTCCTCATTTCCGAACGTCTATAAAATATCATTTAAGTTTTCAAATCTTAGAAAGATAGCTGAGTTTGCAAAATAGTATTTAAAACCTTGGACCGAGATCAAATAATATACAAAGTAATGCAAAAACAGTGATATCAATCCCTCAAGGATTCAAATAATCGGCACGAAGCCCAACACATGGCAATCAACCCAAATCATGATAGCATCAAGTAGGTTTCAGTCAATCACGCAGTAAAATCGACAACCGGGATGGACCAAGTCATAATCCCCAACAGTGCTCTACCCCACGCTCATACCTGGCATTCAAGTCACCACAATAAACACTATGATGTGCAAGTTTGGGGTTTCAAACCCTTAGGATATCATTTACAAGTATTACTCACCTCGAACTGGTGAAATCTCTAGCCCGCGACGCCTTTGCCTCTCAAACCGGCCTCCACGCGCGTCAAATCTAACAAAAAACAGAGCGAATACATCACAATATACCAATGGGACAACACCAATCAAAAACAATCGAAATATAACAAAAATCTCGAAACTAGCAAAATCCGAGCCCCGGGCCAGCTTCTCGAAAAATTACAAAACTCACATTACCGGATTCCTCGTCTTGCCATGAGTTCATACATACCAAGAACTCCCAAATCCGAGCTCAAATGACCTATCAAATCCCAATTTGAAATATCAAAACTCAAGCCCTAGCTTTTTCCCATTTTTGGTGAATTTCAACCAATTTCCATGTTAAATCTAACATAATCTCGTGTATTTAGGCTAAGGAACTTACCTCCAATCAATCCTCATTGAATCCCTCTTCAATTTGCTCTCCCAAGCTCCAAAATCGCTCAACAATGGAGGAGAAATAACATAGGTTCGCGGATGAAATATCAATTAAAACCCGTCTGCCCAGCTGGTATTTACTCTATGCGAATGCGAGGGTCCTCCCGCGTTCGCGATGAAAAAATCTCGCCTCTGCCAAAAATACCATTCGCGAACGCGGTTGCATCCATGCGAACGCGAAGGTCTGGAACTCAATTTTACGCGAACGCGAACATCACCACGCGAACGCGAAGGGCAACGGCCCTGGAACCCAACTCCTTATACGCGAACGCATCCCCCTTCACGCGAACGCGATGCATGGTCTGCTTTCCTTACGCGATCGCGAAGCCTCATATGCGAACATGAAGGCCAAAAATCATTGCCCTCAAATTCCTTCTACGCGTTCGCGTCTCACCAATGCAAACACGAAGAACAATTCTTCTGCAACAAAATAACTAAAAATTTGCAATCTTTTAAGGCCAAGATTGGTCCGATTAACCATCTGAAATCACCCCGAGGTCCCCGGGACCTCAACCAAAAGCATCAACATATCCCAAAACATCACACGAACTTGTTCCAACCATTAATACACCTCAAACAACACTAAAATCATCAATTCACATCGGATTCAAGCCGAAGTGTAACGACCTGACCGGTCGTTTTGAATACCAGCACTCCGTTCAGCAGTCGGAGGCCATGAACAACTTCATTTCGGGTAATATGACTTGTCCGCATGGTCGGAACTTAAATTCATAAAGATCGAAGTTAAAAATTAAGTGAAAAATTCTCATTTCAGAAGCTTAAAGTTGAAAGATTGAACTAGGATTGGAATTTTGAGTAAACAACCTCGGAATTAGGATCTGAAGGTTCCAGTAGGTTTGTATGATGATTTCGCACTTGGGTGTATGCCCGGTTTGGATTTTGGATAACCCGGGAGCGTTTTGGCGCCTATTGTGGAAGTTAGTATTTTAGAAGAAATTTTATAAGTTTGGCTTGAGGTGCATTTCAATGTTATCGATGTCCGTTTGGGATTTCGAGACTGGGAGTAGCTCTGTATGGTGATTCTGGAGTTGGGAGCGCGATCGGAAGTGAATTCGGAGGTCCGTACGTCATTTTAAAGCCATTTGGCTAAAGATAGCAATTTGAAGGTTTTTGAAGAGTTTGACCGGGGGGTTGACTTTTTTATATCGAGGTCGGAATCCAATTCCGAAGGTTGGAGTAGGTCCGTAATGTCAAATAAGTCTTATGTGCAAAATTTGAAGTCAATCGGACATGATATGATAGGATTAAACATCGGAAATAGAAGTTTGAAGTTTCAAAGTTCATAAAGCTTGAATTGAGGTGTAATTCATGATTTCAGCATTATTTGATGTTATTTGAGGCATCGAGCAAGTCCGTAATGTGTTTTGGGATTAGTTGGTAGATTTGGTTGAGGTCTTGGGGTCCTCGGGTGGATTCCGGGGGGGTTAACGGATCGAAATTTGGAAATTTGGAAGGCTGAGTGTGCTGCTTCTGTCATAACCGCATCTGCGGTTCCTGGACTGCAGATGCGGTCTGAGACCCGCAGGAGCAAAAAGGTGGGGCATGAGAAGAGCCTCAAAAATGGCGCATATTCCCCAGAAGCGAAAAGGGGGTCCGGCCCAGGTGGCCACAGAAGCGGCTTTTTGACCGCTTGAGCGGAACCGCTGATGCGGCTTAGCTTTCGCTGAAGCAAAAATGGGCTGAAGCCAGGGACCGCAAAAGCGGATCATTTTCCGCTGAAGCGGGTTTCGTAGAAGCGGGATTTTTCCGCATAAGCGGAAATCCCTGGACGGTAGAATGTCATTTTAAGGTTAGGGATTGGCCATTTCTATCACATTTTCTCCATGCCATGGGCGATTTTGGGGAGCTTCAAGAGGGAATTTTGTCGTCAATGATTAAGGTAAGTCATCCCTATCACTTTTGAGTTAAATATATCAATTATATATGGATTTAAGCATGGAATTAGAGTAAATATTGGGGTTTTGGATAGAAAATTATAAATCTTGGATTTTAGCCACGACTTTGAGCATGAAATTAGGAGGAAATTATATATTTGAGTTCCTAAGATTATGGGTAATCTTTACCTTCAAAAAAATTCGGATTCCAGGACGTGGGCCCAAGGGCATTTTGGTCAACCTTTCGTTCGGAGTTAGGAATTGTTATAAATTGGGTTGCGGAGTATAGCTGAGCATATATTAATGGATTTGTGCGATCATTGGCTAGTTTTGGTGCATTGTGCGTTGGTTCAAGCCTTCGGAAGTATGTAGAATACCGGTTGCGAGTCTTCGGAGCGAGGTGAGTCTCCTTCCTAGTCTTGTGAGGGTGAATTTACCCCATAGGTGAGTTAAATTTGTTATGTGCTCTTATTTGTGGGGGCTACGTACGCACGAGGTGACGAGAGTCCGTGCGTAGCTACTATTATGCTATTGTCCGGGTAGTTAGGACCCATCAGCATGTTATACTTGAATTAATTATGAACCCATCGATGACTTGGATTGTTTAAATCACCTTTGATTAGTAAACGAATTTAAAAAGAGATTAAACATCATTTTTTGAACTTGTTAAACAGAGAATTGGCTTATTTAGATAATTATTCCTCGATAAAATTCCAATTAGCTATGTGAGCATGTATCTTATGTGTACCGCGTCGCGTAGATGATTCGCGAGCAGGGTAATAGATCACATTAAATTAATTAATGGATTTCTAAAAAGACTTAAGCTTCGTTTTTCTCAATTTATTAAAGGGAATTGGTCTTTCTTGGATAATCGCTCCATGTTAACTTCTTGACTGATTGTCTGTCTGTGTGTGTTTACTTTGGAACGGGCCCAACGCTTCGGCAGATTAATAAATGCATCTATAGGCACGTCGTCGACCCTCGGCAAGTGCACATTTATTTCTGTTGGATCGGACCGTCGCCTCGGTATGGTTTGTGCATGCCTGTGTTGCTGCCTGAACTTAATTAAGTTATTATTGCCCTTTTGTGGCTTAAATATATTTGTATTATGTTTTAAAGAGAAATTCGGGAAATTTTCCTATGAAAGAACTACATGTTTATTCGTTTCCTCTATTTGGATTAGAATCATATCTATAAAGAATAAATCTATGGTTTAATATATGTATTGAGGATAAATGATCATTGGACCGTTAGAGTGTGTCAAAGTTGACCATCTCGTCTCTACCCCTTCGGGATTAGGCGAGACACTCTTTGAGTACACGTTGATTACGTACTCATACTACACTTCTGTGCATTTTTGTTGCACAAGTACATGATACTTTAGCGGCCTACTGGGCGCAACAGCACGGATGATTCAGGGACTAGGTGACTTGCAGTATTCAAGGCGGCCCGCAGCTTTTAAAGTCCCTTCCTAGTAATTCTTTTCTTTCCATTGTATTCCGGACAGGTGTTGTGTTGTATTTATATCTTTGCCAGTAGTTGTTCATGCACTTGTGACACCGGGTTTCTGGGATGGTTTCAGTAAAACTTTGTACTGACTTTTATTATTTAAATTTGAATCCATGAAGTGATCTTATAATTATGAAAATTGGAACGAAAAAACCTAAGATTTTCAAAAGTATTAAAAGAGGAATTAATCGATGAGTTAGTTGGCTGGCCTGACAGAGGTGTCCGGCACCACCACGACCCTTAGTGGATTTTGGGTCGTGACAACATTGTATCAGAGCTCTAGGTTCCCGTCGGTCTCACGAGTCATGAGAAAGTCTAGTAGAGTCTCGCGGATCGGTACATAGACGTTTGCACTTATCCTCGAGAGGCTACAGGGCTGTTAGGAGCACTTCCCTTCTTGATTTCCTTATTGTATGGTTCTATTCCTTTGAGGCTTATGCCTTTGATTCCTTCCTACTCGATTTTACACGACGCGAGCGCTTGCTAGAGATCGAGAATTTGAAGAATTGAAATGGCACTACAAATGTAGTGTGTGATGATTTTCTCGGTATAGTTAATTGGACTATTATAGTCGCTTTATGGAAGGGTATTCTATTGTTCAGCTTAGTAACAGAACTTCTAAGAGCCTTGAGGCTAGACACAGGTTGCTATGATGCTCATGCGCGATTTTTCGCAGTGTTGTTGTGATGGTAGGATATTTGCCCACGTGTCGGGGCAGTGGATGAATTGAAGGGAGGTTTACTCAGTGTGTAATCAAGGGATTCAGTATTTTATTTCCGGCAGGGGAAAAAGCAGTCGGATTAAGAATGGTCAGATGTGGGCTAGTGAAAGTAATGAGGCTTGGCATTTGCAAGCGCGGTGGAGCTTTTCTTCT
Organism: Nicotiana glauca; assembly: GCA_026770625.1. Classification (NCBI taxonomy): domain Eukaryota; kingdom Viridiplantae; phylum Streptophyta; class Magnoliopsida; order Solanales; family Solanaceae; genus Nicotiana; species Nicotiana glauca. The sequence goes on from MU768725.1 coordinate 26,506, forward strand.
ATAATGGGGTGTCGTGGTCCTATTGGGACGTACCAAGTTCATCGATGTTATAATCTGCTACAATTCGCCTTATGGCGGAATATTGTGAAATACTATTGAAGAGGCAACTATCAGATATCGCGGAATGCGGTGGTTTCAGACCGAATCAGTACTACAAATGTTGATGGTTCGATAAAGATGACCTTTGGAAAGGTTTAAAATTAGCAGCAATGGTGGATTCAAGTGCCACGAAAATAGATTTTATTTGAGCCAACAATTGAGCAGCAAAGTATGAGGAAGGACACGTGGGAAGTGCCAGGCGGTGTTTAAAATTTCTAGAAGGCCGAGTATGAGCGGCAAGGTCGAGTGACCGATTAGGGAGATGAGTTCTGCCAAAGTGGGAGAGTGGCGGGTGTGCATATGGGCTTGGTAGTAGGATGACTACACGCCTTAAAGAGAGTTTGGATTGAATTGGGGATTTTAATGATTGGTGATTGAAGCCTGCGGGTATGATGTGAAGTGTGGGCTATTATGCGGCAGAAGATTATTATGGCGGAAAGGAGCTGCATGAAATGGAGGAGGGTGCTGCATAACCCTGAAATTTGAAAGGATGTTGCCGCACATTTCGCTAATATCCGCAAGGAGCGAATGGACTTGTGCAGCTGGAAGGTGAGCTCGGACTCAGGATGGGCTATTGGTGTCATAGTAAATGTACCCCGTGCAACAACGTGGGAAGATGTCGAGAGGTGATTCCCCTAGGTGGGTTATTCCCCGTGAGCAGGTTAACGGTCGTGTGGTTGGCGAAGCTTCTACAAAGAATTATATGGGTTATTCAACAAAGAGATCGGTCGTGCGAATGTGGTTAATGATTCAGAATATGAAATATGGGGATTTACAGGAAGATTCTGAGAAATTTTGATAACTTATGCTGCGAGGTTATGTCAATAAGAGGTAAAAAGGTCGGGCGAACTCAAGAATGGTGAAATGATGGCTTCAAGCTAAGTGGCAGAGTCCCACCGCATATAATTAGGATGTATGCTTAACTACTTGCGTGATTTCCGGTTATCAGCATATTGATGGATTAATTCCACTACGAGAAAAGACCATAAGTAGTAAATTGAGCGGAGGAATTATTAAGGATGTGCTATGGTTAGCCTTCTTGGCTCATGTCCGAACTTGTAAAATGGTTCAGGATTTATGCCTCGTATGGATATAAGTTTCAGAGAAAGTGATTTTCGCCAGGTGCCTCGCCAAGAGAGTATTCGTGTGTTATAAGATCTATGGAGTGAGATATGTTCGGGACCAAGTCAGAGCGGTTGGCTCTCAATAATGGTCCCAATGAATTCAGAAGTTGAAGTGTGGTGCCCGATGATTTCAAGCCTATAACTACAGTTAAGAATCAAGCTCTGTAGCAGTTTATAAGAAGGTGCCCAGAATGCTCTATGATGTGCTACCTTGTGGTATGGCATTTAAGAAATGTGAAATAATTCGTGAGATTTGAGACAGCATGGTTTCGTGATTCAAGGTCACTCGGGGTGAGTGTAGATGGAGTATATTATGTGTTGAACGGAGTTAGTCTTATTTCTAAGGCAAGCAAGGTTGAATTGGAAGAAGGTGGATTGATTAGCCATAGTTGAATTTGGCATGTTGGGGTCTGTGATCAGTTCATTCAGCATGATCGAGTTATGCATTTGGTTCATGGTGGTACGTGTGGGGTTTGTCGGCCGCCGTGATTGATGATTTATCAGGGGTATTCTTCTGTTATGGCTCGTTAAGTAAGAGTGGATTTCGAAAGGGCTATAGTGGCTTGGACCACTACTTGCAGATTTGCATATCCTACAGTTATGGGAATTTACCTATGTGTTGCTATGGTTCTCCTGAAGCGAGTAAAGTGCAAAGCTCTTATATGATAAAGTGTAAAATATCAACGTTTTCGGGGTTATGATGAAAAATCGTGTTCTATCGTATGTTGGCACGTTGGGTGCAGTGAGTAGCATGGAAATACGAAGTAAGGATCAAGGTTGCACTTCAGTGTTGACAAGGATGTCACAGGCTCAGATGAGCAAGGAAATGGTTGAATGATTAAAACAAGTTGGGGTTGTTTTCAGCATCACCTGAGATTGGTGTTTTGTAATGAGGGCTTGTATCATGGTTAATGACTCTTGATCGCTTATCAGCATTAGTGCGGTCGGTGGGTTGGAGGTAAGACCCAGTTAATTGTTATGGTAGATTATGGGAGTGTGTTCCACAGGAAGATTGCATAAATATGGCATGACGCCACTTGATTGATTAAAGATATAAACCAAGTATAAGGAATTGTGATGATATCGTTAAATTGAGAATGGATGCCTGGAGGGCACTCGGATTCTGAATTGTGGATTGTACTCCCATTATGACTGTTGTTCTTGTGTATTACGAGAAGAAGGAAATTAGTATGGACCTTTGAAAGGTCATTGAATTAATTTTATGTGATCAGGATCGACTTGAGGTCGGTGGATGGATTTAAATGTGAATTTGGGCTTTATATCAGGCCAGTTGTGTTCGTTTAAGAGAATGTTCCCTATGGAGGAACAGTCGGGGTGTTATGTTTTCATCAGCTATTCCAAGTAATGATGTATTGCACCGTATGAGTTGTAAGACGACTTAATAAATTCCTATGTGTTGAGGTTCCTCATTGCGATGATGTTATGTGAGCAGGATAACTCTTGAGATTTAGATATGGTATCGCACCTCAGTTGTGCTTGAGTTTTGTAGCCTACAACGCTATGTGATTTCTTAGGGATGGTATTATGCACTTAGCGTGCTTACGATCGAAATTCGATATTTTTATCGCAATGAGCAGATTTAGCTCGAAGTGCAATCTCCTTATGTGAGATCTATGTGCGGATCGGGTGGCACGCCGCCACGGGTATGTTATTTGGATTGGGTTGTGCGCCGCAACAGTGTGATGTCGAGTCTGGTTTTTTTATATGCTATTTCTTTGTGTGTTTCGCTTCCTATCTTTTAAAGAAAGTCCATATTAGTGCGGGGTTAGGCAGTTCCTTCCAGAGTTCGATTTCCGTTTGTGTTGTGTTCGGATTGGTGGCCTATTGGCACATTATGGCGTCATATGAGACTTGTGATCGCATTCGGAGTGGCATATTGTCTGAGTAGTTCGTACTGGGTAAGATGAGATTGTGGGATTTCGGATCAGTGCAATCTGATTATTTGAAGTATATTAAGGAGCGAAGATCGTTATTTGGTTCAGAATTTAGCAATGTTCTTGTCAGAAGTATAGACTCGATGATTGGTTGGCCCAGCAGTTGATTATGAATTTCGGCTTCTCATACGTCGTGGTGGTATTGTAATAGTTAGAGTAAGACCTATGTAGGTCATGAGGTGCAATTGGAGCATCGAATTCATGGAATTTCGATTCAGCAGAGTGTGATTTCAGCAGAGTTATGCAGTAATGTTTGAGTACATCGTATAGTGATTGATACAGTGATCGTATGTTGGAAACAGGCCTGGCATAGAATTCCGGATGTTGGAATTGGACTCTAAGGCTTATTTGCTTGAATAAAAGGGAATATCTTCAGAATCTATCGAGCTAACGTGTTCAGCTAAGTTGTGGTAGCACAGGGAGGTGCATGAGAAGTTAAACAGTAATTTCAGACTACTCTAGTATAGTTCTCAGCATGTTTGAGGACGAACGTACGTTTAAGTGGGAGAAAACGAAACGACCCGACCGGTCGTTTTGAATACCAGCGCTCCGTTCAGCAGTCGGAGGCCATGAACAACTTCATTTCGGGTAATATTACTTCTCCGCATGGTCGGAACTTAAATTAAGAAAGATCGAAGTTAAAAATTAAGTGAAAAAATCTCATTTCAGAAGCTTAAAGTTGAAAGATTGAACTAGGATTGGAATTTTGGGTAAACGACCTCGGAATCAGGATCTGAAGGTTCCAGCAGGTTTGTATGATGATTTCGGACTTGGGCGTATGCCCGATTTGGGTTTTGGATAACCCGGGAGCGTTTTGGCGCCTATTTTGGAAGTTAGTATTTTGGAAAGAATTTCATAAGTTTGGCTTGAGGTGCATTTCAGCGTTATCGATGTCCGTTTGGGATTCCGAGACTGGGAGTAGCTCCGTATGGTGATTCTGGAGTTG
>MDKF010521949.1:0-28628 GCA_026770625.1 Nicotiana glauca
ATGATGAAGATGTACCATGCGGGCGGCTAGAAATAAAACTATACAAATCAGCCAACTCAATTTTGTCCTTTCCAGAAAAATAGACTCTTAAAAACCTATTCTCTTTCTCATTTAACCCTTTCATATCAAGCGACAAATAACACTTCAAACCAGTAATAATATGGAATGCATCACGAGTAAACTTAATATCACGATCAAACACCTTGAACGTCATTGAATCAGGTTCACTACTTACAATTTCAGAAAGTAATATACAATGCATAAGTTTGCCCCAGAACTTTACACTTTGTAATCTGAAAAAGTTGCCAAAAATACTTTCCCTCAACTTCTTCCATTGGCTATTCGACAGAAAACTTTTAATGGTTTCCTTATACTGAAAATCTCCTTTCCAATATACCAGAAAATTACGCCAATTGTCAAAATCAAACACACGATCGCCTTCCATTATGATTCTAGAAAAGAAGGAAAAACAAAAAAAGATTAGGACTTAACTTAAAATTTCAAGTTTAAAAGTTAAGGAAATACAGTCCTTAACTTTAAATTTTAAGTGCAAAGGTTAAGGAAATACAGTCCTTAACTTATACTTTCAACTTCCAAAGTTAAGGACACTTAGTCCTTAACTTCAGGTTTCATGTGCAAAAGTTAAGGACAATCAGTCCTTAACTTTGAGTTCCAACTACAAAATTTAATGTCGTTTCTTCCTCATATTTCATGAACACAGTTAATTAAAAATTCATAAACACAGTAAGCTTATGAATTTCCCTACATATTTTTATGAAATATCCCTACATAATCAAATATAGTGAATCAACCGCAAACACATTTTAAATTTTACACACTAAAAATATATAAATAACATAATCACACTACATCTACGACACTAAATCAATATATAATGCTCATTTTTAAAATTGCACACGGCATTGAACAAACTTACACAGAAAGAAAAACGAAAATGCACAAAAAAAAATAACCAGTCGCGATTCAGAATAGATGACGGAGAAGATGAAGGAGAAGAAGTTTAACTGAAGATTTCACTTTGCATGCAACGAAGCAACGAAGATGAAGAAGATGAAGAAGAAGAGAAACCTGAAGCTTTTTGGAACCGCTCTCAAAATAATCGGGGTAATGAAATAAGGGTTTTGGGGGATTTGGGTATTATGAGCGAAATACAAAAGGGCAAATATGTCTTTTATCCATTAGCAGTGGCTATTTTTTATGAGCATTTTAATTAGTGGATAAAAATTAAACACATCCCTAATCAGTGGCTACTGCACGCAATTTTTACTCGATCTTGAGTATTGGGCTTGGCAAAGGATACTTTGACAAAGGCACCTTTAACCAATTTGTTACTTGGGGTGCCATTTGTTGTATATCTATCTTTTTCACGTGAAATATTACTAGTAAAAATACCCGTGGATACATGAAGTTTTACCGGAGCAATCGGGTGGCGTACCATCTCGACTCCACAACATAGATCCGCCCCTGGATACGTAACAGTAATAACACACATAGGAGAAATATTTTCTTAGAAAACAAGTAGTAATCTTACTCATTTTCTAATATTTGGTACGTAAATTAAGGAAAATAACTTCTCAAGAGTATTCATAAATAATTTAAATACAATAAACATGAAGCCATAAATTTTCGAACCAACAACCTTCCGAACCCACAAAAATCATAAACTTCTGAACCGCTAAACTTTCGAACTCGCAAACTTTCGAACTTGTAAGTTCTATAATTTCTAAATTCGCAACTTCCAAAAACATGTAAACCTCTGAAAGAAACCTTGATACGTAACAGTAATAACAACACACACAGAGAGTTATATCTATGTTTCAACATTATGTTTTATTTGTGTCTTGCTAATCTTGTTGCTTCCGAAATACTTGCACAGTATATTATTCTTTCATTTATCTGTATTAGACCAATTAACTCAAAAATAATAGTAATTCACAAGTTTTCTTTTATTCGTAAATAAGCAAAATTACATGGAATGGGACATTTTGAATGTTAATAAGGTATTGGGGAGGAAGACATTGGATAAAAGTTAGAGGAACAATTAAACCTCGAAAGCTTTGTTAGAAAATTTGGGAGAGCAAGACAATTCTAAAGAACGCTTAAAACTCACAAAGAAGAAAGTGGAGGAAAGAAATATTTCTATTTAGCTTGACTTGCTTCAAATGGCTAGGAATACATGGCTATTTATAGGAAAAATCCTTTATGTAACTAGCCTACAGTATATGTAAACACATTAATCATGTCCACACTTCACATATTCCAAAGTACATCAATGTGTTTATACTCTAATACATGTACTAACTTGATATTCTAATTCATGAACTAATGTAAGCAAATATGAACAAATGAAAAACAAGTTTATTATTTTCACATCTCAACATCCCCCATTAAACTTGTTTCATCACTCCAAGAGCCTTTCTTAGCTTTTGAAAAATCTCAATCTTCAACGCTTGATGAAAATATCTGCAATTTGGTCTTGTGACTTCACGTGCTCAAGCTCCATAACCTTATTCATATCCTTAAACCTTGTAGCCCAAAGGTTGATCAATATAAACCTCTTCCTCCAAAACACCATTCATGAAAGCCGATTTCACATCCATTTGATGAATTTTTCAGTGATTTAGAACCTTGAAATTTTTCTTCAACTTGTACACCCATTTGACACCAATGGTGCTTTTATCTTTTGGAAGTGTGGCTAATTCTCAAGTATCATTCTTCTTGATTGCCTTGATTTCTTCATCCATTTCATCTTTCTATTTGGTATTTTGACATCATCTTCATATGTTAATGACTCACTATCCACCAACAAATAAAACTGAGTCAAATCATATAAATCTTTTCTTACCACTTTCGCATTTTCATACAACTCATGAAAAACTTGTAGTCTTCTTAAACACTTCACTTGAAAGACTTGAACTTGACTTATCTTCTTCTTGAACTTGTGTTGGAGGTGTTGAAGGTAGTGTGATAGGATGCTCCGCAACTCTTCATCATCATCTTCATCAAAGAAAGGACTAAAAGAATAATTTTGCTCTTTAGTTTTCCATTCCCAAGTATTATCTTCATCAAATTGAACATCTCTGCTTATGGCGGCCTTGCCATTTCTTGGGTTATATAACTTATAACCTTTAGAACTTTGATCATAGCCAATGAAAATATACCTCTTGCTTTTATCATCAAATTTGGACCTCTTCTCATCCGGCACATATGCATATACAATACTTCCAAAACTCGCAAATGAGCAACTTTTGGCTTGAAATCACTCCAATCCTCTTGAGGTATTTTGTCACGCATACTCTTGGTGTAATACCGGTTTGATAAATACACTGCATAAGCAACTGCTTTAGCCCAAAACTCCTTTGGTATATTTTTGTTCTTCAACATACTCAGTGCCATGTTGAGAATAGTTCGATTCTTTCTTTTCACAATGCCATTTTTTTGTGGTGATCTTGGAACAATAAAAAGAAATGACGAATTCCACTATTTTCACAAAAAATCTTGAAGTGAATTCTCCACTATTATCGGACCGCAATGACTTAACTTGATAGTTACTTTGTTTCTCCACCGTCCTCTTGAATTTTTTGAAAGTACCAAACACCTCCGATTTCACCTTCAAAAAATACACCCAAGTTTTCCTAGAAAATCATCAACGAAAAGTAAAAAATAATTATTTTTACCAAGCAAAGATGACTTGATTGGTCCGCACCATGTGAATCAACTCCAATGGGCATGGGGCTCTAGTCAAACATTCTTTAGGAAAAAAAATTCTTGCTTGCTTTCCAAAGAGATATCCTTTGCAAAGTTGGCTCGGATGATCAATAGTTGGCAATCCATCCATCATGCTTTCTTTCTTCATGAGTATCAAAATTCACATGACCAAATCTCATATGCCAAAGCCAAGATGAATCTTTGGTACATGAAAGCAAACACCTTGGAACATCACATTGAAGGTCCAAAACAAATATTTTATTCTTAGCCATAGGAACTTTGGCTAACAATCTTCTATTTTCATCTCTCAAGAACAACTTTATATCTTTCAAATGAATATCATGATTTTTCTCCAAAAATTGTCTCAAATTTAAAATATTATTTTTTATCTCCGGTACATATAAAACATTCGAAATTAATTGATGACTACCATCTTTTAAGCGAATTAAAGTCATACTTTTTTCTTTGATTTTAACAGGCGAAGAATCTCCAAAAGTGATGTTGCCACCATTCAATTCTTCAAACTCTACAAATAAATTCTTCTTTCTACAAATATAACTACTTGCACCGAAGTTAAGGTACCATTGATTTCTCTCTACATTTTCTTCCCTTTTGCAAGCGAGAACTAAAATACCATTTCCATCTTCATTTTTTCTCTCCAAAAAATTATATTTTTCTTCCACATTATTTTTACATTCCCAGAAAAATAACCATATTTATGACAAGTATAACATTCAATATTAGACTTATCATACCTTCCTTGATTTTGCCTCCATCGTCTACCTCTTCCACAACCTCTTCCTTGATTAAAGTCTTGGCTCTTATTTTCTTTATATGGTTATTGGATACCACCTCTTCCTTTTCTACCACGACCTTGTCCACGTCCACGACCTCTTCGTTGCGAGCCACGCCTTTCATTTTTCTCCTAAGAAAGTTTTACTTGCAAAGCTTGTTCAACCGATTCTTCTTTCAGTTTCTTCATCTTTTCTTCGTGTGCTTTCAAAGAACCCGTGAGTTCTTCGATGTTCATGGTATCTAAATTTTTCGACTCTTCAATAGCCATAATAATATATTTAAATTTTGAATCAAGGGATCGTAGTATTTTCGCAACGACCCTATCATCACTCAAGTCTTCACTATATCTCTTCATTTGATTGACAATAGCCAAAATCTTGATATATAATCCAAAACGGATTCAGATCGGATTCCTTCATATGCAATGATTCAAACTCTCCTCTTAAGATTTGGAGACGAACTCTTTTCATTTTATCCAAACCTTTAAAGGAAGTTTGAAGAATCTCACATGCTTTCTTTGAGGTTGTTGCATTTGCAACCTTCTCAAACATCTTGTCATCCAAACTTTGATGGATGAGAGTGAGCGCCTTTTGATCGTTCATTTTAAAGGTAGCATCATCTTCCACTTCATCACCTTCAACTTCCACCGGTTCCCAAACATCATAGGCACCACGCAAAAACTTCATTCGAATACACCAATTTTCATAGTTCTCTTTTGCAAGCATAGGAACTTGATATGGAGTTCCATTAATATTTGTCATTTTCTCTCCAAGTTTGGTTGTCTCTCAAATACACCAGCTCTGATACCACAATGTTAGAAAATTTGGGAGAGCAAGACAACACTAAAGAACGCTCAAAACTCACAAAGAAGAAAGTGGAGGAAAGGAAGATTTATATTCAATTTGACTTGCTTCAAATGGCTAGGAATACATGACTATTTATAGGAAAAATCCTTCATGTATCTAGCCTAGAGTACATGTACACACGCCAATCATGTCCACACTTCACATATTCCAAAGTACATTAATGTGTTCATACTCTAATACATGTACTAACTCGATATTCTAATTCATGAACTAATATAAACAAATGTGAACAAATGAAAAATAAGTTTATTATTTACACATTTCAACATGCTTTTTCTCAAATTTCTTTACTTCTTAGAAGAGTAAAAAATGTTGAAACATTTACTCCAAACATTTTGCTTGAGATTCTAGAGTCACCTAACCAAACTTTGTCTTTCTATGCAATATTCTTGACAAGCCAGTTAGGTCACACCTGAGTTGTCAAAAATTATATAAAATGACCAAGATTAGTTGGAGCAACTAAACCAATAACGTGTCCTAGACGATCTTGACAAACAATTAGGTGACCGTTGACTTGTTAAAATTGTATAAAATGACCAGATTTATTTGATTATTGTTCAGAGGATTAATTTATCAGATCTGTACAAAATAGTTGTTTTAATTATAAATATATTACCATGTTGCTAGTTTCCACCGTGGGATTACACTATGTTTGTTGTAGTACTATGTCATCAGTATGATCGAGTGAGTGATTCATGCAATCAATTATATAATGCCAAAGCCATATATACACTGTTATTCATATCTCATTTCTAGTTAACCTTTCAAAAAAGAAAGCCTTTTTGTTCCAATGGCTACCGATTCATCAGACAATAGTCTTCAGATTAATGAAGTCACTGTATCTATGGTGCCATCGCCAGAACATGGCCATCTCAACTTGCTCTTTTATCTCGCTCGCATTATCGTCTCCCATAATATTCCTGTTCACTTCCTCTGCCTCACTGCTAGGAACCAAGATCTTAAAAAACGAATCCAAGACGTTATCTTCAAACTTCTGTTGAAAACCTAGGAAATGCAAACATCCATTTTCATGACCTCTTAGAACTTTCTTCTCCAATAGTTAGGTGAGTCCATTTGCAAGATATGTCATGAACTATCGACCAATGTCCATCATTCATGACTGTTTACTGATAAGTTAGATAGGGGATCATTTGCATTTAAATTCCAACTTCAAGTGTTATACTTTCCACCCGACTTTAGCTTTCACCACGTATTCTTCACTTCGACAAATATTCATATAGCTGATGAAGATCACGACGAAATTATGTGTCTACTAGGAGATGAGTTTCCCACTGCGGAGAGCACTTTTGGACCGAATATGTTAATTCTGTAATATGTGTTTTAGACAACAGTGGTTGCTCTGATGGTAAGCAACCCCACTTCCAATCAAGAGGTTGTGAGTTCGAGTCTCCCCAAGAGCAAGGTGGGAAGTTCTTGGAGGGAAGGATGTCAGGGGTCTATTTTGGAAACAGCCTCTCTACCACAGGGTAGGGGTAAGGTCTGCGTACACACTACCCTCCCCAGACCCTACTAAGTGGGATTATACTGGGTTGTTGTTGTTGTTGTAATATTCGTGTCATTTGGAACAACCACTATGTTACTGTTATTAATCTGCATTTGCAAAGTAATTTTGGAAATAAAATAACATAAAAACATAAATGTAGAAGAAACATAATTTAATCCTAGTTCACTAAATTCATACTGTTCCATAAGAACTTAATCCTCTCCTAGTACCCGAAGCTGTAAATTATTTTCTTCCAGGATAGAACGAATTACACACTGGTATAGTGGTACTTTAAACCCCAATTTTCAGCGAACACAATAATCAGTAGTAAATCACACTTACTGTTGCTTTCTTTAGTTAAATCAATGTAGAAGAAAGAAGGAAAATTCATAATTTCGTAAGAAAAATCTGAGGGAATGGCCTAGTATTTATAGCCAATAGGTTGGGTTCAAATGAAGAGGTGCAACTCTTTAAGATGACTGTTCGTATAAGACGACCATTACGTAAATGGCTATTTACGCAAAATAAAATGGAAAAATCAAACGCGGAGGAAAATTAATTTACCGTTACAAAAGGGCTAATTTGGATTAAAATAATGCTACATTAATCGTAATATTAACAAATAAATTTGGTCCAAAAAATAAATCAATTAATCAGATTATTTGACCAAATCCAAATCCGAAGCCGAGCCGAGCGAGTGACGATGACGGCACGAGGCTTACTTTTTTCTCAACTCTTTAAGAGCTAGAAGAAGAGCAATTATATATACACCCATCAAAACTCTTTTCCTCCTCAAGTATGGAACAATGTTCCTTTATCAAAGAGGGAAATTCAAATATTTTATTTTTCCCTCAATTTTTCATTTACTCTATTTTAAGCTTTAACAAGCTTAAACCCAACAATCCCCCACATAAATGGGGAATGGCTATTGTGATGACCCAATTGGTCATCTAGAACTTTAACCTGTAATTATGTGTTTCGAAACCTCAAACAACTCCTCTAATTAGCCTTCCTCGATTTACATGCGCAATCCGTGTCTTTTTCCGGAAGGCTTTTATGTGAAAAATTGATTAAAATATAAATTCGTGCCTTAAATTTTATTTGAGTTGACTTCTGATAATATGCTAAATTGTATAGTTTGGCCTACATTCGGGCTCTAACATAAGGTTGCTTTACTGTTGTAAATATATAAATAATGCAAAAATTGGCTCTAACGGTGACTTTGGTGTTTCACAGGAGTGCAATAATCAAATGAGGACTTATGATGGTGATCCAGGCGAAAATTGTAGTTAATGGACGAAAAAAGGAACAAGCGCGTTTGGGCAGTAGAAAACCCCACTAGCACGGGCATTAGCGCGGCCTTAGCGTGCCTGCGCTAGTCCAGCAGTCCAAAATAGAATTAAACCCCACTAGCGCGGGCAGTAGCGGGGCCTTAGCGCGCCTGCGCTAGTCCTGATTCGGGAATGGTATTTTTAAAAGAGCAAGTTCGAAAGTCCAAGCAAATCTACACAAACTATAAAAGGTTTAACCTGTCCAAGAGATAGAGGAGTTCGAGTTTTGAGAACAAGGAAGAGAAGCAAGGAGGCAACTTGGAAACACAATTTCTTATCTCTCTAATTTGTTCTTCTATCAATGACTATGAATTCTTTTCTAGTTTTCATCATTGTTATGAGTAGCTAAATATTTTAATCTAAGGTTTTGATGAAATCCGTTGGGGATGAATTGGTTGTTATATTAATATAGTTTCGAATTGGTTGTTAATCTCTATTTGTTCAACTACGTTTTGATTGTGGTTAATTGAAAGGATCCTCAATTAGCCGTTCCTATTTATTATGTATCTGCTTGAGAGAGAGTGCATATTTAGGTAGTTGTTTGAACAATATCACTCCTGGAGTATAGACGAGAGTCATAACCGAGGGTTTAGAGGTTGGATTAGAGATAACGATACCTCGGGTGCAATCTAAGTGAATTGTAATGTGAATCTAGCTAGCGTAGCTTGAGAGAGTGCGTCTAGTAAATTGTCATAATTGCTTGAGAGAGATTTATGATAGCTGAAGAGTTCATGATTGATAGAGACAACTAAGTCACAACTATAAGAAATATATAACCAAGGAAATCAACAACGGGGGAAACCATTACCTTAGACCTTATTCCAATTGTTTACAAATCAAGCTTAGTTAAATTTCAGCTGTTTATTTATTTTTAGTTTTAGTTGTTAGAAATATCATCAATTGTTAATTACAATGTTTGGGAAAGCTGATTCTATAAAATTTAGTAAGTCCAACAATAGTAATTGATAAGTTAATTCCCTATGGTTCGACTTTGGGCATAAATACTCAGATTATATTTGCAAAGTTTGTGTGTCTTTTCATAGGGCATAGTTTGGCGTTATCAAATTTTGGCGTCGTTGCCGGGGAATTAATGGTGTTATCAATTACAATTGAAAGAAGTACAAAAATTCTTAGTGTAGTCAGTTTTCTCTATACCCAATCTTTTCATTGAAATTCTCACGTTTGAAATCTTGTGGAATTCAGGTGTATGCCTAGAAATTCTTCGAGGACTGGAGAACTACTAGAAGGACTCTCATACCCCGAGAAAATATTCAGGGCATTGAACCGTGCCAACAAGAGAATCCAACAATCACAACAATCACACCAGCTCGAATTTGACATGGGTGACGCACAAAACATCATTGGAAACATGGGGGATCTTCCAGCAAACCCCAACGTCAGAGTAGTGGCACCTCTTGTGCCCGAAGCTGCACTTTATGACTGGGCACAATCCACAGCTGATAACCTGGCCACTGCCATAGCTGCGCCCGTAATTCAAGCGGAGACCTTCAGATAACCAACAATATGCTGCATTTGCTGCAGAATTAAAGATTGTTCTCCGGATCACACATTGAAGACCCTCGGCAACACCTGAAAAATTTTCTGTCAATTTGTGTGACCCAAAGGCAGCCAAATGTGACCCCGGAAGCTATCAAGCTATTATTGTTCCCATTCTCTATGACCGGGGAAGCTCAGACTTGGATAAATTCGCTCCCTATCAATTCCATTCTCACCTGGGAGGAATTAGTCAAGTAGTTCCTGAATAAGTTCTATCCGCCCAACAAGACTGCAAGGCAGATTGATGAAATACTGCAGTATAAGCAGTAGCCGACTGAGTCCTTGCAAGAAACTTGAGAAAGATTTAAAGGGATGCTAGTGAAGTGTCCTCACCATGGCATTCCAGACCAGATGCTCGGCCAGAGATTCTACATGGGGCTAGCTGACAATTTAAAAGCAAATGTGGATGCTTCAGCTGGAGGTGCATTTTTTAGTAAGACATTCACCGAGTGCAAAGTCCTTCTTGACAAGATGTCACAAAATTCGGGGTGGATGACTAGAGGTACAACACTGGCACCCATAGTGCATTCAGAGACTCTTGACCCAAATAATTTGCATGCAGAGAACATAGCCACACTCATGACTCAGATGAGCATATTGATAAAGAAGATTGATGAGATGGGTACAAAATAGGTGTACATTGTTGACACAACAAATGGAGGACTGTTTACACCTTGTATTAATCAGTCTTATGTGTGTTAATGGAGTGGAGAAGGTCAAAATCAAGGGGCAAGAGTATGTCAACAACTTTGGGGGTCAGAGACAAGGAGGACAGCAGTGGAGACCGCCATAAAATCAGCAGTACATGCCAAACATGCAATAGCCTCGGGGTATGCACCCTCAAGGACAAATGGTGCCAGTACCATATCAGAAACCACAGGGCTATCCACAACAAAATCAACAGCAATTAACATATCAACCACCTCATCAGCAGCAAGATAGCAACATGATGGAAATCAGGAGTATGCTTCAGCAACTCATTGGGACAAATGGTAAAATGCAGGAAAAGTTGGCAGTGCATGATTCAGCTATAAAAAACATTGAAACGCAGCTGGGACAGCTGTCCATGGCTTTAAACAACATCCCTCAGGGAACCTTGCCTGCAGACACAAACATCAACCCCAAGGAGAAAAACCCGAATCAGGTGATGGCAGTGAGTCTCCGGAATGGGAGAGACTTAGACAGAGAGCAGGAAATTATACAAGCTAGCAGGGAGAGTACGCCAGCCACTCCAGTTCCATTAGAGGTAGATGAAACAACAGAACTTAGTAAAGTGGTGGTTGAACAGAGTCATGATGAAATAGGTAAGGATAAGGTGAATGAGCAAGCTGCAGAACAAGTGTCACCTCTTGTGCCAGAAAACTCCAACAGAGAGAAGCCAACAAGAAGTGCACAAAGGGTGATACCTGCACCCTTCCCTAAGAGATTGGTAAAACAAAAGAAGGAAGTTCAATACAAGAAATTCATGGAGATGCTGCGTCAAATTTAGTTGAATATTCCCTTGATGGATGCCTTGAGGGAGATGCCCGGTTATGCAAAGATGATGAAGGATCTAATGTCACGGAAGTTTGATTTTTAGGATCTTTCCACTGTGTCTCTAACACAAACCTGTAGCGTAGTAGTGACAAGACCGATGGCTCAAAAGATGTCTGATCCAGGTAGATTCACTATTCCATGCACAATTGGGAGTTATGCCTTTGCAAAGGCATTATGTGATTTGGGAGACAGCATAAATCTAATGCCGCTGGCTGTATACACCAAACTGGGCACTGGTAGAGCTAGACCGACTTTGATGCTGCTCCAACTAGCTGATCGCATAGTGAAAAGGCCAACTGGTATTCTTGATGATGTGTTGGTGCAAGTGGGGAAGTTCGTGTTCCATGCAGACTTTGTTATTCTAGATTGTCAAGTAGATGAGGAGATACCCCTTATTTTAGGTAGACCATTTTTGGCCACTGGGAGAGCACTGATCGATTGTGAGACTAGGGAATTAAAAATGAGACTGAACGATGAAGAAGTCATATTCAATGTTCTGTAATCTATGAAGAGACCCAGTGAATATGCTAATTGCTCTCTAGTGGAGGTAGTAGATGTGATCCTGCAAGAAGATGATGTGACCCTGACTGTTAAAGATCCATTGGAGGCATGTCTGACAAATTTAGAAGAGATGGATGATGAACGGTTAGCTGAATGGGTCATGGCAATTGAAGGCCAAGGATTCTGGACAAGGGAACCTCAGTTCGAGTCCCTTGAGTTAGAAAAAAGGGCTACACCTCCAACAAAGCCATCAATAGAGGAACCACCCAATCTGAGCTGAAGCCACTCCCAAATCACCTCAGGTATGTTTTCTTAGGCCCTGATTCAACTTTGCCTGATATTATATCATCCGGTTTGCTAGATGTGCAGGTAGAACAACTCGTACAGGTACTGCAGGAAAATAAGACTGCCATTAGCTGGACCATGGCAGACATAAAGGGTATCAGCCCAGCCTTCTGTATGCATAAGATTCTCTTGGAAGAGGGGCACAAACCTTCCAGAGAACATCAACGAAGGCTGAACCCGAACATGAAAGAGGTAGTAAAGAAGGAAGTGATCAAATGGTTAGATGCGGGAATCATCTTCCCCATCTCTGATAGCAATTGGGTCAGCCTTGTCCAATGTGTGCTGAAAAAGGGGGAAATGACTGTTGTGCAAAATCAGAATAATGAGTTGATCTCAACTTGTACAGTCACGGGGTGGCAGATTTGCATGGATTACCGAAAATTGAACACAGCCACCCGGAAGGACCACTTTCCCTTGCCTTTCATTGACCAAATGTTGGACAGGCTGGCCGGGCAATCGCACTTCTATTTCTTGGATGGATATTCCGGGTACAATCAGGTATCAATAGCCCCCGAAGATAAAAGAAAACATCCTTCACTTGTCCGTATGGCATCTTTGCCTTTCGGGGAATGCCTTTTAGGCTTTGTAATGCACCAACGACATTTCAACGGTGCATGTTAGCCATTTTCACAGACATGGTGGATGATATTATGGAGGTTTTTAATGGATGAGTTCTCCGTGGTAGGGGATTCACAACTTAGGAAGAGTGCTCAAAAGTTGTATGGAGACAAATTTAGTGCTGAACTGGGAGAAGTGCCATTTTATGGTACAGGAAGGGATAGTACTGGGGCATCGAGTGTCCAGTAAAGGAATTGATGTCGACCATTCTAAGGTTGACGTGATTGAAAAGCTACCACCACCCACTTCAGTCAAGGCGGTGAGAAGTTTTCTTGGGCACGCCGGATTCTACAGGCAATTCATAAAAGATTTCTCCAAAATTGCTAACCCATTATGCATCTCCTTGAAAAGGATCAGCCCTTTATGTTTTCTAATGATTGCAGGTTGGCATTTGAGGAGCTGAAGAAGAGATTGGTGACTGCACCCATCATTGTTGTACCCAACTGGGAGCAACCATTTGAGCTCATGTGTGACGCAAGTGACTATGCCATAGGACCAGTATTGGGGCAGCGAAAGGATAAGTTGATGCACCCGATTTACTACACAAGCAGAATGCTAAGCGGTGCACAACGCAACTACACTGTGATGGAGAAGGAGATGTTGGTGGTGGTGTTTGCTTTCGAGAAGTTCCGATCATATCTGATTGGCTCCAAGGTAATTGTATACACTGATCATGCAACTCTCAGGTACTTGATTGAGAAGAAGGAGTTTAAGCCACACCTGATTCGTTGGGTGCTGCTATTGCAAGAATTTGACCTCGAAATCTGTGATTGTAAGGGCACAGAAAATCTAGTCGCTGATCATCTATCACAACTTGAAGGAGCTGAAAAATCAATCGAGGTCGAAGAGATTCTAGAAACCTTTCCAAACGAGCAACTGCTCGCTACTAGTCTTGAGAAAGCGCCATGGTATGCAGACTTTGCAAATTACCTGGCATGCGGTATAGTTCCCTATGACCTCTCATCTGTACAAAAGAAAAAGTTTTATCGTGATTGCCGCATGTATTATTGGGACGAGCCTTATCTGTTTAGAATTTATGTTGATAATATGATTCGGAGGTGTGTCCCTGAGATAGAACAATCTTCTGTTTTGTAGGCTTGTCACGCATCAGCATATGGAGAATATTTTGGAGGAATCGGGATAGCGGCGAAAATGCTAGAGGCTGGATTCTTTTGGCCAATAGTGTTTAGAGATGTGCACCTATGGGTGAAGGGCTGCAATGAATGTCAACGGACCGGGAACATTTCTCATCGCCATAAGATGCCCATGAACCCGATTCAAGAGGTAGAGGTGTTTGATGTTTGGGGGATTGACTTCATGGGTCCCTTCGTCAGCTCATTTGGCAATAAGTACGTACTTGTTGCTGTGGATTACGTGTCTAAATGGGTAGAGGCTGCAGCATTGCCCACTAATGATGCAAGAGTGGTGGTAGGATTTTTAAAAAAGAACATATTCACCCGATTTGGGACACCAAGAGCGATCATCAGTGACGGAGGCACTCACTTCTGTAATAGAGCCTTCGAGAAATTGCTTGCAAAGTATGATGTACGCCACAAGGTGGCTACCCCTTACCATCCGCAAACTAGTGGGCAGGTTGAAGTGTCCAACAGAGAGATAGAGAGTGTGCTAACCAAGACTGTGAATGCCACACAAACTGATTGTGCGAAGAAGCTTGACGATGCACTCTGGGCCTATAGGACTGCATTCAAAACACCAATAGGTATGTCACCATACTAGTTGGTATTTGGGAAGGCCTGTCACCTGCTTGTGGAGCTAGAACATCGAGCTTGGTGGGCACTGAAGCAATTGAACATGGACCCCGATGCAGCAGGAGAAAATCGACTGAAAGAGTTGCATGAGTTGGAGGAATTTAGATATCAAGCCTTTGAAAGCATGAGGCTCTACAAGGAAAGAATGAAGAGGCTGCATGATAAGCACATTGTGGACATAAATTTCAAACCTGATGACAAGGTACTATTGCATAATTCAAGGTTGAGATTGGTTCCGAGTAAGTTAAAGTCCCGATGGTCAGGGCCTTTCAGAGTGGTGCAAATGTTCGCAAGTGGTGTTGTAGAGATCGAATCAGAAGATGGGACAAACAAGTTCACAGTAAATGGGCAAAGGTTGAAACATTACTTTGGAATAGCTGAAGAAAAAAAGGATAATGTGGTGATCAATTTGAAAGAACCCCAGTACGCGAATGAGGAGTGATGCTCAAATACTTGCATCGTGTCGCGACGTTAAATCAGGCACTGCATGGGAGGCAACCCACGAATGTGTTGTTAGTGTAGTATGTAACTTCATGTATTATAAAAAAGAAAAAAAAAGGCCGCCCAACGAATCCCACTAGCGCGGCCGAGCTAAGCCCGCACTAGTGAGGTTTAATTCTACCTCAGATTTAACCAACTAGCGCGGCCGCTCTAAGCCAGCGCGCAGCCCGCTCTAGTCTAGGTAAGTTCCGTATTTTTTTATTTTATTTTCGTTTTTATTCTTTTAACCCATTTAACTCAAAACCCACCCGCCCCCACCCCTCCCAATTTCCCCAATATCTATTCCTAACCCACACGCCTACCCAACCCTAACCCCTCGTCTTCTTCTTCTTCATCCATCCCTCCATTCTTCCTTCTCCATACCCAACCACACACAACACCACCTTCCTTCTCTTCCTCAATCTTTACCCTTTTGCTCATTCCCTCTACTGGTATGTGTTCCTCACTTTAATTTTTTGTAATTTTTTTTTTAATTTCGTTTTTTTTACTTTCTTTTGTTTCTTTTTACTTTGTATAGTAGAATGTAGTCTTATTCTAGGTAGAAACATATGTTAGTAGTTAGGTTGGGCTGAAAATTGAAAACATACAAATTATGGATGTGTGGTGTGTTGATTGGGTTATTGTGGTGGTGTTCCTTGGGTTGAAGGGATGGTTGGGGCTTCAAATTAACCATTGGCCACCATGTGTTTGTTAAAATTCCTCTTTGGAGGAAGTGTTGTGACCACTTCCGTGGTGAAGTCTAAGTAGCCGCGGTTTGGTCACCCGATTAAATGGAACTCACATTGGACTATTTGCAGGTACCATGGCCCCTCGCAAATGCCAAGCAATAGGTTCCTCCTCCAGCCGCCCGGCTACAGCCAATCTCGGGGGACGACCTTGAAAGTCGGTTGATACAAGGCCCTTCAATAGTCAAAAGTTCGTGTCCACTAAGGTACAGGACAGGTTTAACAAAAAAGAGGCCAAAATAATTGTACCGGAACAAGCCATGGACCCCAATGCACTGGGGACTACCTGCCCAAATATACCCTTCGAGTTGAGGCGGCGGCACCTGGATATATTTTTTGAGGAGCCTATTATGGCAAATGTCATGCTTGTTAGGGAATTCTATGCGAACCTCCCAGAACATGATGACTACATGGTTACAGTGCGCAAGAGACCGGTCAATGCTTCTTTGGAGAATATCCAGACTCTATATAGGCTTCCTCCACCAGTTCAGGGGTACATGGATGCATACCAATCATACAGTGGGAAACATACTTCCTGGTCCACATTCCCACTGTATGGTTGGTATGCATCCATGTACCCCTGAACTGGTGGAGGAAGCCTATATAGAGTCCGGATATTCTCCAAAGAAGCATTGACCGGAGGGGTCCTTGAGGGACTAAGTCGAGAAAAAAAACAAAAAAAAAGGAATATAGAGGCTTTTCCTGATGACGGATCCTTTAGACAATTTTCTTGAGGGAAGTTAGTCTAGATAAAATACCAAAAAGATTTTTTTATTTTATTTTTAGGTAGTGTAACAACTCCCCCCTTGGTTTTTCTTTGGGCCACGGTTCTTTTCCAAGGGTTTAGCTTGAATCGAATATATGTAGTTTTTGTTTTTGTTTTAAGTTAGGATTAATGGATTACGAGTTAAAATCAAATAAAAACCCTTAGCGTTTCTTCACCTGAACACGATAGACACTAGAGTGTAGCGCTTAGCTTCAAGGGTTGAATCTTGTTTAAGTGCCTTAAAAATTGTATGTTTGTACCTAACTTGAACACTCAAAAGAGAATGTCTTGATAAACTGATCCGGAGTGAGTCATGTGCCACGTGCGTGTAAGTGTTACTGTATTCCATGTTTTACATTTGATGCCTAGAACTTGCTCTGTGTGTTTTCGAAACAAAATAGTAGCTTCATTCAGTTTTAGTAGGGATATAGGCATTTCTTTGTTGAGCCAAACATATAAAGTAAAACCACCTGAATACATTATATCTTAGTTAACCCCGTTGAGCTTATAAGCCTGTTTCTTTGGCAACCACATTGTGAACCTTACCCAATTGTTTGAATAGCCTGCTGTTTGAGCCCTTTTTCCGCTCACTAAGCACTAGAATGGTATTGAAAATATGCAAAGGCAAAAGTGTGAGGTGGTGGTTTGGTTTTTGAAGTGGAACCATGAAAATTAAAAAAAAAGGTGCAGAATGTTGAAGCATAAAAAGAGAAGCACCACGAAAAAAAAAATTATTTTAACTTGTATAGTGAGTGATAAGTGGTAGCTTGTACAAATTGCACCTAATGGATGGGGATGTTTAAATAAATGTGGTGAATGTTTGGCTGGAACAATGATGATATTGAAGTTAAGGTAATTGTATTAAAAGTGCTTAGGGAAGTTAGTCACTATATCTAAATATATTCTACCCGTCCCTTAGCCTACATTACAACCAACTAAAGACCTATTGATCTTAGACTGAGTGGGGCTCGATTAGTAGAGTACTATACTACGGACAAGCCTATGGTGCATCTTTGTGGCATGTGAATGTTCTTTTTGAGAGCGAGCGAATTTTTTCTATCTGAGTTTCGAATTGTCATAAATATCATTGTATGTGGAACTACTATCTTGTGTGATGTGAGCGCATATGATTCACAACGGAAGGGTAAGTCTTGACTCTTGTATAAAGTGGTTTGAGTAAGTGCGAATGTTGCATGGTACGAAAGATTTGATTCTTGAGGTAAATTTGCTCACTACTAGGTTCAAATTTTGTAAAATGTTCATGGTGTGAATCGTTAAGGGAAAAGCTTAGAAAAGAAACCTTATAGGATGTAGTGGATTGCTCGAGAACTAGCAATGATTTAAGTGTGGGGTATTGATAATAGGCTAAATTGTATAGTTTAGCCTACGTTCAGGCTCTAATTTAAGGATTCTTTACTGTTGTAAGGGTATAAATAATGCAAAAATTGGCTCTAATGGTGACTTTGGTGTTTCACAGGAGTGCAATAATCAAATGAGGACTTATGATGGTGATCTGGGCAAAAATTGGAGTTAATGGACGAAAAAAGGGACAAGCGTGTTTGGGCAGTAGAAAACCCCACTAGCGCGGGCATTAGCGCGGCCTTAGCACGCCCGCGCTAGTCCATCAGCCCAAAAACGAATTAAATCCCACTAGCGTGGGCTGTAGTGCGGCCTCAGTGCGCCCGCGCTAGTCTAGATTCGGGAACGGTATTTTTAAAAGGGAAAGTTAGGAAGTCCAAACAAATCTACACAAACTATAAAAGGTTTAACATGTCCAAGAGATACAGGAGTTCGAGTTTTGAGAACAAGGAAGAGAGGCAGTGAGGCAACTTGGAAACACAATTACTTATCTCTCTAATTTGTTCTTCTCTCAATGCTATGAATTCTTTTGTAGTTTCATCATTGTTATGAGTAGCTAAATATTTTAATCTAAGGTTTTGGTGAAACCCATTGGGGATGAATTGGTTGTTATATTAATATAGTTTTGAATTGGTTGTTAATCTCTATTTGTTCAACTACGTTTTGATTGTGGTTAATTGAAAGGATCCTCAATTATCCGTTCCTATTTATTATGTATCTGCTTATGAAAGAATACATATTTAGGTAGTTGTTTTAACAATATCACTCCCTGAGTATAGACGAGAGTCATAACCGAGGGTTTAGAGGTTGGATTAGAGATAACGATACCTCGGGTGCAATCTAAGTGAACTGTAATATGAATCTAGCTAGCGTAGCTTGAGAGAGTGCGTCTAGTAAATTATCATAATTGCTTGAGAGAGATTTATGGTAGCTGGAGAGTTCATGATTGATAGAGGCAACTAAGTCACAGCTATAAGAAATATACAACCAAGGAAATTAACAACGGGGGAAACCGTTACCTTAGACCTTATTCCAATTGTTTTCAAATCAAGCTTAGTTAATTTTCAGCTGTTTATTTATTTTCAGTTTTAGTTGTTAGAAATATCATCAATTGTTATTTAAAACGTTTGGGGAAGTTGATTCTATAAAATTTAGTAAGTCCAACAATAGTAATGGATAAGTTAATTCCCTGTGGTTTGACTCTGGGCATAAATACTCAGATTATATTTGCAACGTCCGTGTATTTTTTCATAGAGCATAGTTTGGCGTTATCAACTTCGGTCAATGTTTTGAGCAAATGGACTGGATTAGTATTTTGACGGTCTCAGTGTGTCCATATCGTGATTTAGGACTTGGGCATATGTCCGGAATCGGATTCGGAGGTCCCATAGCTCGAATTATCGCAATTTGATAAAAATTTAAATTTTAAAGGTTTAAAGAATTTAACAATTTGACCGAAGTTTGACTTTATTGCTATCGGGTCCGGACTTTGGTTTTGAACCATGATATAGGTTCATGACTGTATTTATAACTTGTCTACAAATTCTGGTGCAAAACGGAATTGATTTGTCATGATTCGGACGTCTGGTTGTTAAAATAAAAATTCTTAAGTTTCATTGAAAATTTCATTCATTTTGGTGTTCAATTCATAGTTCGAGGTGTTATTTTGGTGTTTTGGTTGCATGAGCGAGTTCGTATGATATTTTTGGATTTATTTGCATGTTTGGTTTGGAGCCCTGAGGGTTCGGGTGAGTTTCGGATAAGCTACAGAGTGAATTTGGACTTAGAATCATAGATGGTGCATGTGTGTGTTCTGTTGTTGTTTGCAAATCTCGCATTTGCGTGGTCAGGATCGCAAATGCGAGCCTTTCATTTGCAAATAATAATTCGCATTTATGAGCAGGGGCTGGGGGCTGGTTTTCGCATTTTCGAGATCTGGGTCGCAATTGCAATCTCCTCAGGTTCACTTTTGCGAACACATTGTTCACATTTGCGAAAGCAACATAGGTGTGAAGCTTCGCATTTGCGAGGGCTTCTTTGAATTTACGGGGTTCGCAATTGCGAACCCAAGGTTGTAATTGCGACATCCGCACCTGGAAAAAGTTGAGATAAACTGAACTTTAGCCCATTCTTTCAAATTCTCAACCCTAAACACCTTAGAGGAATTTCCCAAGAGCTCATCTTCCTGATTTCTTTGGTAAGTGACCTTAATCTACTTTCTTTCAATTACCCACTACATTCATAAGATTTTGACCTTAAATCTAGGATTTTTATTGTAGAAATTGAGGATTTGGATCGAATTAGGACTTTTTGTAAAATTGGAATTTACACCTCAAATTGAGGTCGAATTTCGAAACAAATTACATAACCTGGCTTGGGGGTGAATGGGTAATTGAGTTTTTGTCCAAATTTTGGATTTTGACCAAGTGAGCCCGATGGTTAACTTTTGTTAACTTTTTAAATAATGATCTAAATTGAATCTCTTTCAATTGTGAGTAGTTTCTAAAGCTTGTTTTGACTCGTTTGGTCAATAATTTGTTAGATTTGTTGGTTTGGAGACTTGTTCGAACGGCAAGGCTGTGGTTGAAATTTCTTAAGTGTCCGGTTTAACCTTGATTTGAGAGAATTAGGAACCCTTGAGCTATGTGTTATGTGAAATTCATGTGTAGTGGAGTATATGCGAGGTGACGAGTGTATATATGCCGCCAAAATACTTGTTTCTTTGCTTTTCCGTATTTCATTAATTATTTTCTTCCATGTCTTAACTGTTAAATGTTTTCGATGTCTTTACTTGTTACTTGCCATTTATTATTCTAGTGTTGAAAATGTTAGGTTCTCTCGTGCTTCTTTGATTGACTGCTACTTGCCTTAATTGACTTACTAGCACCCTTTAATTATCTTTTACTAGACTTGTCTTACCGTGTAATATTAGGGATGGTCAAAATTGAATTGTAACCGTTAATCGAATCTAACCGATGACTTATTGGCTTATTGGTATCAGATTATCAGGATAACTGATGGGGAACAAATTGAGATTTTATAATTAACGGCTTATCGGTTTGAGGGCGGATTACTCAATATTCTTATCGGATTAACCGTTATTTTTTTTATATTTATACTTTTAACCGTATGTATATAAAGTACCATTGTTTATCTGTCTTTTGTTCCCATTGTTGTTTGTATATTACTATTCTTTTTCTAACTTCTTGAGTCAATTACAGGTTGCTGCCAGTTTCATATGAATATTGATTTTCCCTACATGTTTTACCTTTATATATTTCCATATTAAAGAATCGAATTATAGCTTATAGCTAAGTTAAGCGTCAGAGCTTTGAGGGCGAATGCTGAAGCTTTTGCCTTTTGATTGATTATGACAAATGTCATTTTGAAAGTTTGACTGATTACTGAACGAATGTGTTTTTCTAGTTTTATAAATTTGGTTAATATGTGTAATCTTGGTATTGATTGAATGATTGTTCAAATTTTTTTATTTGGTTAACCGATAAGCCACTCAATAACCGTCCAATAATGTTAATCTGATACTAATACGCTATTATCTTATTGGATTTCTAGTTGATTACTACATTTATAATTCGATAACCATTAAGCCGAAATGTTAAGTGTAATTAGCCGTCCGATTCGCCCGATAAGCACTCCTATTTAATATTAACTATGGTGAATCCCCAATTTGGCACGAGATTTCTTCTCGGTCAGCTTCATATTCGTTAATCGTAAAGGTTCTTGTGATTCGAGTTGTTAATCTGATTTTACTCATTGATGTATTTATATTGATATAGTTGAATCGGGTTGAGCATCGCGACAGGTGAAATAAGAGTGGATGAATATGGCCAAATAAGGGTGAATTCATACTGATATGATTAGGATCGGGTTATGCGCCACAATATGTGTGTTTACCATGAAAATGGTAACGACAATTAAATTTATAAATAGGATTATAAAAATACGTGATCTATTCCCGAGCTAGTTTGGAAGGATGATTAGTGCTAAATATGGAGTAAAACAGTAAAGATCAAGCTAATCAAAATAATAATCGAACCAGTAAGGGGTCATTCCCGGGCTTAGAACAAGCCAGTAGATACCTCGGGTCCAGTTCTTGAGCCTACCTCGGACCTATCAGAGGTAATGTTATCGAGGATAGTCGGGAAGGGGATAACAAATAAGTATGTGTATACAAGGTTTTATACCGTCAATCTTGAGCTAAATGACAAAAAACAAACGAAGAAAAATAAAATGCTAGGGCGACCTCGGGGTCGAAGAACACAGTTAACTTAGAAGAAAGAGATAGAGAGAGATATTATTTCTTATTGGAGAAGTGGAGCAACATCAATCCATTACAAGATGGGGTGAGTCCCCCTTATATAGGCGAGGGGACTTGGTAAAAGTATGCATATATTATTTACAAGAGTAGAAAGATGGGACGGCCTATCACACGTCATCTCAATAGGTTACAGATAGACCGACCCTGTCAGGTGTAGCCATGCGCTCCAGAGTCATCTTCTCTCACCCTGACCTCGAGCCCTGCTTTCCTTTGATTTGGACCTCGATGAGCTCTGAGGTCGAGAACTCGATCGTAGCCTTCCATCCTCGGGGTCTCGAGGGAGGCTTCCTAAATAGTCTTGATAGCGAAAATCAAGTCTTCTGATTTTTACCACGTGCAGATAGTCTCCGCATTTCATATATCGAAGATATAGGAAACGATATCGAATCGTAGCCTCATAGCCTCGAGGTCATATTTTCCATGATGTCACTCATGTAAGAGATTAAATGCCATAGCCCCGGAAACCGTGCGGGGCCACCGTTATATGGGATGATCGAGGAGTTCATGAACCATTGCAGGCTCGTCCCTTCCACTTCCCAATTGAATCCTATAAAATGATCCGATCATCAGTTACTGCTCATCTTTGCCCTTCCTCTAGGCTTGTGAACCGGAATCTTAATTTATTTGATATATTTACATCCTTCTCTCTTTTTCTTTTTGGAAGAGTTCCCTCATTATTTATGGACTTCCAGGATGGAACCCCGTCGGAATGATACTGTATTATCGTCCCAGTCAGCCAGTGAGGTAATAGGACGGTCCCTCCCCTAGAGTAGTGGATCCTTTCCGAGCTTTATACGTCGAAGGATTTTACTATCGAGGCTCTTGCGTCCAAGCCGGGCCGATGTGAGCATGTATCTCGATATATTAGTGTCGTGACTAATGTTGAAAAAGTAAAGAGTGACTGTCGATGGAATGAAACAGTGACAGTGGGAATTCCTGCCTCCGACGAAGATATTACCAGTTTCAAGGAGGGCTTTCTTTGCGTATACACCTACCCGTTCACCCTGGGTCCCGATGAATCCGTGAAATCTCCTCCCTTGGACATCGACCCGGTGATCCTTGACTTATGCACTCGGTATTGAGTTACCCTTGGCCAGATCTCACCGTCTTTTTGGAGGATCGTGTTGATGCTTAGATGTTTTACTGAGGAGATTGCGGGTGAAGTTCTCACTCTCAATCATCTAATCGAACTATACCATCCTCAGCTATACCGAGGCTTGATCAAGCTTCGGCAACGGTCCATGAAACCTTTCTTTTCAAGCGTCGATGAGGGGAAGGACCGGGGTGGATGAGCAGGTTTGTTTGGGTGCGCACCTCGGACATTATCCCGGTCCAATGGATGTCTTTTCCTGAATGGTGCGTAAGTATATTTTCTCTTTAATTGTTCTTCAACTTTTATTTCGAGCATTGTAATAACCTCTCGGCGACTTTCTTCATCTTCTCCTTGGAACTCTGAGGAGGTTCCAGACTTGGTGAGGTGGATAGAGCACTTGGACAAAAGGTTTCCGTATCATCTTCAATCTTGGGACCTCGTAGCCGATAGGCGCTGGGTGGCCAAGAACCATGGTGGGGTTTCTCTTCTGTATGTATCTCATATTTTGTATTCCCTTCGTGCTCCACTCATCGTGTTGATGCAGGAATTGGGGAAAAGATGCTGATGAGGCCACCCCCTAGTGGTGAAAAGGAGGCCTTGGGAGTCGGTACGGGCAAGAAAAGGAAAACAAGAGTGGTCGCTGTGAACACCTAATTTTTTACCATGTTTGAATTTATTCCCGCTCACTACCCACTTTCCCCACTTTCTCCACTCAAAACCTACTTTCCCCACTCACTTCCCACCATTCCCCACTTTCTCCACTCACAACCCACTTTCCTCACTCAATTTCCACTTTCCCCACTCAATAATCCACTCTCCATTGTTCCCCACTCCTTGTCCCCTACTTGTCTACCACTCACAACCCTCACCCCTCCATAAAACTCACACACATCAGATGTTAGATGAGAGAAGAGAGAGAGCTGTATACACTCTATAGACACTCGGGGTATACACTCTATATACACTGGTGACACTCAGTATATACTCTATATATACTGGAGATACTCTCGATATACACTCTAAAAAAACACAATCAGCCGTAGCTAAAAACACCCCCACTCTACAGAAAACCAAAAAATGATCCTCCACCTCCAAACGCCATAGCCTCTACTCATTCTTCTTCCCTTTCACAAAAATTGACCATCCCACTCACGCACCATAAGGAGAGAACAGGAAAAGAGTAGAAACGCAACAACATGTTTTGTATTCTGTCCATTGATTTCATCTTTTGGGGTTTAGCTCGAGTTTTTCGTTAAGCTTCAAGGTCGTTGAAAGTCATTGTCTGAATTTTCGTTTCAGTCGCACATCAAGGTACTATCGCTGGTTTCCGGTTCGAGTTCCGTCCAAAGTTTATTAGATTGAGGTCCATTGCTAAACTTTGTTCTTGATTAATTTTTAGTGATTCTATCTTGTGTATTTTGATATAGAAGGAAGTTCTGCTCGATTCGAAGTTTGCACAATGGTGTGCGTGTGATGTTTCTATTTTGCATTAGAATATTAAATGCTTATTGACGTCTAGTTTCTTAACGAACCAACATGCCTATTAGATTAATGATGAGTTGAATTGAGGATTTTAATAAATTGGGACAAAGGGTGATTAAGGAAAAGGTTTCAGTTTATGCGGTGAGATCATTGCATTAATTTTACTAATCTGATTGTTTTTTTTTTGAATTTAGCACAGAAAAGAATTATCATTGTGTTTGACGTATATGCAAAATGTAGGACATTATTGTTTGCTATACTCTGACTTTAAATGTTGTTGTTTGTTTGGGTGAATTTTAGTTGTTCATGGTTCTAAATTGTAGACAAGAGGGGTTGCTCTGATGGTAAGCAACCCCCACTTCCGACCAAGAGGTTGTGAGTTCGAGTCTCCCCAAGAGCAAGGTGGGAAGTTCTTGGAGGGAAGGATGCCAAGGTCTATTTGGAAACAGCCTCTCTACCCCAGGGTAGGGATAAGGTCTGCGTATACACTACCCTCCCCAGATCCCACTAAGTGGGATTAAACTAGGTTGTTGTTGTTGTTGTTGTTGTTATTGTATGGTTCTAAATTGTATTTTGTTTAAATTAATTAAGCTCTCCTTAATTTGAGTGTGCCATGTTAGATAATGCAAATAGCTTATGGCCTTCACAATTTCAAATAAGAATTTTTAGACTATTAGAACGGAGGCGGGCCATAATAGATAATAATAGTTCATGGCTCTCCCGAATTTTAGTTAGGACATCCTTTAAAATAGAATTGATGTGCGCCACGCCAAATAAAATCATAAATGCGCGGCCCTCGTATAATTATTTCTTTTAAAATACTTAGAACTCGAGGCATGCCATTTAGTGAATTTTCACAGCCCTCGCAAAGTTAACAACGCGTTAGTTGCTTTAGATGCGTTATTTAATAATACTACCTTCCTAAATTCGGGTCTGCATTTCATGTGACCCAAATACAAATCCTAAAATGTTGAATAAAATGTATTCCAAATTGCGGGTGCATTTCATGTGACGCAATCCAAAGACATATTTTTGACGACGTTCAATCTTTTTTAAAATTAATTAAAAAGCGGTAAATAATTTAAAATTTCACTATAGAGTTGAGTATGTATTAGAATCAGATAATAGGCCAATTGTAATAGTTTAAGCGACCGTGCTAGAACCACGAAATCCGGGGGTGCCTAACACCTTTCCCTGGGTTAACAGAATTCCTTATTTAGAATTTCTGGTTCGCACACTTCACTTGGAAAGTCAAAAGCTTCCTCGATTTGGGATTCAAGATAAACCGGTTACTTGGGACACCAAATAAATTATCCCAAGTGGTGACTCTGATCATTAAATAATCCCATTTCGAATAATGTCACTTAAAATGGAAAAACTCCCTTATACACTATCCTTCGGGGTGGGTGTGTAAAAAAGAGGTGTGACAGTTTAGGTGACTCTTCTGGGGAATACAAACCCAGAACTTCGGTTCAGGGTTTAAGAATTCGAGCTTAGATGTTATGATTGGCTTTATCTGATTTTCCTACATGTTTCATCCTAATGTGCTAAATGCTTTACCGCTTTGATATTTTGTGAACTGTATATAAAGTTCTACGAAACCCATCTTCTCTCCGAGTCTTCTAAATCATGAAGAAGGGTGCACTTCGTGTGATTTCTTTTCTGTCTAGAGTCCAATCCCATTTTAGAACGAGGTTCGGATAAGTTGGTAAGCCGGTGAAGCTTCTGTATTCCTGGTACGCTGCCCTCCCTCGGCTCGAGTTGTCCGCTCGGGTAAGCCAGGTCTAGAACAATAAACCCATGTTTTAAACCTAGTATAACAAAGCCTCATGCCGGATCCCTAGTAGGAACGCTTGTTTGCATCATGTGCATTTGACTTTGGGGACTCAACACAGATGGATCCGTCTAGGAAAGGTGTACCCAAATTAAAATACCATCTTGATGCATCTTACGTGCTATTTGCGTATCTGTCTGTTCAGGCTTGCATGTTGACTGACTTCTAGAATAGGGAAAGAAAATGAAAAAAAGAGAAAAAAAGAAAATTAAAAAAAAGTGAGAGGTAGGTATTTAAAAAATTCTGAAACTCTCCCGAAATTAAAAAAAATAGAAAAAGAAAAAGAAAAAATCATTTCAAAATAAGTCACGTTTTTCTTGTTCCGTCAAAATGGCAAACTACGCGGGTCTGATTCTCACCGAATGTGAGATACGTAGGCAAACCTCATCGGTTCCGGCCCACCATTTTTAAAAAATCCAAAAATATTTTTTTTATTACTTGCTTCTTTAGAAAGTCTTTCTTTTAGACCCCAATTTTAATTATAAAAAAGTACAAAAATATTTTCTTTTAATCTCTCTCAAAATCCAAAAATATTTTTCATTCTTCTTTCAAAAATTGAAAAGAAAATTCAATATTCAAAAATATTTTCTTTTTCTTTAGAAGTATTTCTTTCATAAATTCAAAATAAAATTCCAAAAAAAAATCCAAAAATATTTTTCTTTCTTCTTTAGAAGTTTTTCTTTCGAAATTTCAAAAAAAATGAAAATCAAAAAATATTTTCTTTCTTCTTTACAAGTCTTTCTTCTAGAAATTCAAAATCAAAAAAAGGAAAAAAAATTAGTTTATTCATAATCTTCCCGAACTAACACAAGATCTGATTCATGCGGGGTCATGATACGTAGGCAACCCACATCAGGTTCGATCGAATGGTTAAAAAAAAATTAAAAAAAGCCAAAAAAATAGAAAGAAAAGAGAAAAAAGAAAAAGAAAAAGAGAGTGTTTGTTCTAACATGCTTGTCTTCTTTTTTTTTGAAATAAAAGTTAGTTAAAGGTGATCAGTTTGTTGGTTTGCAATGGCGAGTCACCAAGAAAAATCCAAGATCCCTCGGAAATAAAAGCATCTTCTCAACCGAAGGAACAAGAACTACTGTTGTTGATCCAACTAAGGTCACAAAAGGCAAGTAGGCAAGTTGGTGATAAAAATAGAGGCAACTTCTACCAGTTTTGAGCAACATGACATGCTCTGTTTGGATGATCTGTGATGATAGGGAGACATGAGAATTAGTCCAAGTCTTTTTGGCGATATAAGTACTGTGAAATTCCTATGTTTTTAATCCAGAAATCCGACAGCCAATATGGGGAACAATTTGATCAAAAGACAGAATCTGAGTGCTGAATCCATAGCAATAAAAATGGTCAAATACCGTAGTAATGCTAATGTCCAAGTCTGTGGCTAGATGTCGCTTAGCAACTGAAAAGTCACTCCTCTTTTAGACAGAGAGGAGTCATGGTAGCTTATTTTGTCGTCGTTTCTTCTTCTTTTGTGCTATCGGACCCTTCTATCCTTTATTCAATAAAATATAAAAAAATACAGTCAGTCATTGTGTGTCCATTTTATGCATTGTTCTTTTCATACCAGTTTTAGTGACATGACATGTATGCGGAATTTTTCGCCAGATCTTAAAAAACTGATTTAGTCTTGAATTGGATAAGTGAGAAAGACACTTTTGAAGATGAATAGAGACATAAAACAT
Organism: Nicotiana glauca; assembly: GCA_026770625.1. Lineage (NCBI taxonomy): Eukaryota > Viridiplantae > Streptophyta > Magnoliopsida > Solanales > Solanaceae > Nicotiana > Nicotiana glauca. The sequence continues at coordinate 28,345 of MDKF010521949.1, forward strand.
TTGAAAAATAAGCATGGGTTAATTTTATATGGAACCAAAGCAGGTGTACTTATGGAAGTTAAGGATCTTTACCTTTTGAAGTATTGAGAAGATCGGGCTTAAGGATAATCAGATGGGTTAGCATTAAGAGATAGAAAGTATTTTTCAATAGAAGGTGTATTACTGTCACACCTCTTTTTTTTACGGCGGTTTACATACTCCGGCGAAACGGAATATATATATATAAGCGTAAAAAGAGTTTTTCCAAATAAAGGACGGTCGGAACGGGATTAGTTATTTAAAAT
>MU768727.1:0-60544 GCA_026770625.1 Nicotiana glauca
AGCCCCCTCAGACCCCCTCCCCCCATTCTCTTTCGTCTCTAACCTTTCAGAGAACAAACCTTCCACCGCCTTACACCGCCACCGACCGCCTGCCGAAAATCGCCCACGGCGGCGGTCAGTCACCAACCTCCACCAAAATTACACCCCAAACTCTCCTCAACTTCCTCTTCCCAAATATCCAAACCACTCCTTTCGAATCATAGCCAAATCCGTCGAATATCAATTTGAAACCATAAACCCTAGTGCCGCCACAAGATTCTCCAGTGACGGCGCCGCCTCAGACCGGTCCCAAATCAATACCCCGTGATTCCCTCACCCTCTTCTACCCTAATCCCTAACCAGTATCCTTCGAATCATCCTAAAACTTCTCGAATATTATATCAGAAATGAACCCTAAAACCCAAAATAGTGAGTCTATGGAGGTTTGAGGTCGAAATCGACCTTAGTCGTGTGTTCTCATGAGAGAACACTCGATTAAGGTCTATTCCGGCCACAACTTCGAAGAAACATTGAAGGCCTAATTCGAGACAGGTTCAAACATTTAAAGGTAGATTTCCTGATTTTAATTTTTTCTATTTTTTATTCTATTATTATCTTCTTCTACTCTTTTCTTTTATTAGAAGGTTTATTTGGTCGATTTTGTTCTTTGATTTTTATTTATTTATTTTTTCGAATTAAAAAATTATTTGTTGATTTCGTTTGGGTTTTGTTTTGTTGCTCAGTAGTTTAATCTTGCATAACAGTAGTTTTTAAATTAATTTGTGCTATTTTTGTTGAAAGCTTGAAATTATTTTATTTTTGTTTTCATAAGTTAGTATTCTGAATTGCTAAGTAGTCTGTTGAGGTGTTTGTTTGGATTTAGTTGTTAGTTTATGATAACTAATAGGTGAATTAAATTTGTTTGTTTGTTTCATGGGATCACTTGAGTTCTTTGGACTCAAATCCTTGGGCCCTTTTGGTCGCCATTTGTTTTATGTTGATACCTGAACTCTGGGCTTACCCATTTGCGACCCATGATCAGCCGAGCCATAATTTGGGCTTTGGGTCAGTCTTGACCCATGTAGCCCACGCAATGTAAGTTTTAGAGAGGTTAAAGGGTAATCTGGAAATTGAGCCTAAATAATTGAAGTAAAGGGGCATGTTAGGAAGGGGTAATGGGCAGTACACATAGTTAAAAGACACTAAGTCAGTGGGATCAATTAAAAAATAGGAAAAGGGTATTGGTAGTGGAAATTACACCAATTTAGTGCCCTTTTAGGAGCTGAAAATCAGAGAACATGGGGGCAGAATTAAAAGGCTGAAATAATACAAGTGTAAAGGGATACACAGGCTGGAAAGAGGGGGGAACTCATTGATATATAAGGGGAGGTCTGAAGTTTAAAAAAGGAGATAGACATTGATAGGGACAGACATTGAGTGATAAAGAGAGACTGGGATATACACATTTAGATAGACATTAGAGAGGACACTGGAATATACATACAGAAAATACAAAAGAAGAGCTAAAAATCTCAGCTAGCTGAAACGATTAAAAATTACTGTTCCATTGAACCTCTGTTCTGAATTCTGAAGTTCTCCTTGATTTGATAAACAGTTTTTGATTTCTTTTGAGGTGAAAAATAATTTGACCTGGGATATTGGAAGAACTGATTTGATTTCGGTGATTGGTACACTGTTTTATCAAGTTTTTTTGGTTGGAATTGCACTATTTCATTGCTGAAGGCTATTCTGATTCTGGGTTTTAAAAGTAATTTGCACTTGAAGCTGTGGTTTGATTTTGTCGTTGTTCCTGTTGTTCCACCTTAGTTTCAAGCTAATATTTGGTCTTTTGCTGATTATCCAGGTACTTCTTAGACCTATGAATGTATGATATGTGAGTTTAAGATCCTGAAATCCATTAGAAGCTCGAGATGCTTATAAACTTTGATATTAAACATTGTTTATGTTTTATGAAGAATGTTATATCAATTTAGCACATATGTGATTTACTATATTCAAGTATGTTCGTAAGGATCATATGAGGCCATGTGTATTTTCATGTTTATGTGAATTGGCAGGACAAATACTTGTCGTCTTTACCGGTTTGGTCGCATTGAGTTTACCAGAATGGTCCATGCCTATTAGGAATACACTCATTGTTGGTCAAGTTCTGTTATTTTATATCTTCGCTTAGCCTCATTATTTTACGTTAGATCTAGTTAAATTGGTTTCCTGTCCAACTTAGTTCTTCTTTCAGAATCTGAGTCTTGTATTACTTTTTACGAATGCATTGTCTCTTGGAAATTCAAACGATGCATTTGTGTTCTTGAAGAGCTGTGATTCAAGCAATGTATTTACAGTTTGACAAGTCACAAAAATTGCTAAGTTATGTGGGTTTTTTGGGCAATATCACAAATGGGATTCGAATTTCATGCAATATGTTGATGATTTAGCTTGTTCAAAATCAGGATGTGAATTCTTATTATTATTCCATATTCATTTTTTTAGACAATAACGACCACTTGGGGGTTGTGCTTTGAGCAAATAACTTGACTAATATGATCACTGTATCATCATGGCAAGATTGGTTCAAAAACGCTAATATTAATTAGTTAGCACACTTTGATCAACAAATAATTGGGGGTATGAGATTGGGCCTAGCGTAGGCCCATATGAGGAGTAATTAGATTTAGGACTTTTCTCCTTACCATGGACAGGGCTCGTTGGAGCCCAAAGTATGATGTCCGCTTTATGGGGTCTGCCCAGGTTGCTTGAAGTAATTTTCTTCGGGTTTGGATCTCCAAATGCGCTGCTTGTAAGCCATCTTGTAGGATAAATCATTAGCTCAAAATAATTAGAATCATTTAAATTTTCCTTAATTTATCAGCTGAAGTGAACCGTGCCAAACGAAAAATGACAATTGCGTGGCCCTCATTTTAATTAGTTTTAACTTAACCCTAGAATTCGAGGCGTGCCATTTGAAAATTTCCATGGCCCTCGCAAAGTTAACAATGCGTAGTTGCTTTTAGGCGCGTACTTTAATAATTTCACCTTCTTAAATTCGGGTGTGCATTTCATGTGACCCAAATCCAAATCCAAATTCTAAAACATTTGAATAAGATGTGTTCCGGATTGCGGGTGCATTTCATATGATGCGAGCCAAAGACATGTTTTAAACGATGTTCAATATTTTTTAAAATTAAATAAAAGCGGCTAAAAGTTAAAATTTGCACATAGGTTCAAAATGTATCAAAATCAGATAATTAAGCCAAATATAACAGTTAAGTGACCGTGCTAGAACCAAGGAATTCGGGAATGCCTAATACCTTCTCCCGGGTTAACAAAATTCCTTACCGGGATTTCTGATTCGCGGACTGTTAAACATAGTCATTCTTTTCTTCGATTCGGGATTTTAAACCGGTGACTTGGGACACCATAAATCTCCCAAGTGGCGACTCTGAATCTCTTAATAAATGAATTCTGTTTTGATTGTCCTTTAATTGGAAAAAACTCCCCATTATTACACCCCTTCCCGGGGGTGTAGGTGAAAAAAGAGGTATGACACTAACTCTAGTCGTGCATTTTGATAAATCAAAACAATAAATAAATTACATTGATCATAATAATTATATCAAGATTAGGAGTATAAGCTCATTTAATGAATTAGAAAAAATATTGTATATATTCAGTACAAAAATATCTTTTCTCTACTTGGTCCGTTCAATATACACTGAGTATACTAGCACAAGAAGTTGGAGTAAAACTACTCCCACAATCAAGACAAATTATACGATAATCTTGTGCTACAGTCACCAAGATATTTTGTCCAGCAATATCTATGATTGTGAACATAGTTTATTAATTATGAGAACCAATAATTTAATTTTCTATGCATGAGCTAAGACTCCATACACTAAATTGTCTACTACATAACTAAAAGAACACACATGTAACAAATGATCTATTTAAAATAATACTTTATTGAATTGGATAAATTAAATAAACTGTAACACTCCTCAAATTTATAAAAGTTTCAAGACACGCTAAATATAGAATTTAATTTTTATAATCTTAAAGTATACTTCTATTACGGATTTAAATTCTTGTGATTGATTTTGAATTACTTTTCTATTTATAAATAATTGGACATACAATTAGGTAAAATATTAGTAATTTTTAATACTATTAATTATTAAAAAGCGGGTATCATTAATTATTAATTAAGTAAAAAAAAAAGGAAATTAACCTAAAGCCCATAAATTTTATCACACCAGCCACTCCATACGCCCTCCTGACAGGCGTGACAAAGGGACTGAACTAGTACGATCTCCAATGTACGAACGGCTACGACCATCTCCAATGTATGAACAGCTACGGTCATCTCCAATGTATGAACGGCTACGACCATCTCTAATGTATGAACGGCTACGACCATCTCTAATGTATGAACGGCTACGGCCATCTCCAATGTATGAACAGCTAAGGCCATCTCCAATGTATGAACGGCTAAGGCCATCTCCAATGTACGAACGGCTACGACCATCTCCAATGTATGAACAGCTAAGGCCATCTCCAATGTATGAACGGCTAAGGCCATCTCCAATGTACGAACGGCTACAGCCATCTCCAATATATGAACGGCTAAGGCCATCTCCAACTTATGAATGGCTAAGGCCATCCCCAATGTATGAACGGCTAAGGCCATCTCCAACGTGTAAATGGCTAAGGCCACCATCGTCAATAATTCGACCCAGCTCGACAACGACAAACGAATTAACTCGACGACAGTCGAAGTCACGTACATGACCAAGGCCATCTCCAACGTGTAAATGGCTAAGGCCATCATCGTCAATAAGCCAACTCAGCTCGACTACGACAAATGAAGTAACTCGACGACAGTCAAAGTCACGTACATGACCAAGGCCATCTCCAATGTGTAAATGGCTAAGGCCACGGTCGTCAATAAGTCGACCCAACTCGACTACGACAAATGAAGTAACTCGACGACAGTCGAAGTCACGTACATGGCCAAGGCCATCTCCAACGGGTCAATGACTAAGGCCACCATCGTCAATAAGTTGACCCAGCTCAACTACGACAAACGAAGTAAATCGACGACAGTCGAAGTCACGTACATGGCCAAGGCCATCTCCAACGGGTTAATGGCTAAGGCCACCATCGTCAATAAGTCGACCCAGCTCGACTACGACAAACGAAGTAACTCGACGATAGTCAAAGTCACGTACATGGCCAAGGCCATCTCCAACGTGTAAATGGCTAAGGCCACCATCGTCAATAAGTCGACCCAGCTTGACTACGACAAATGAAGTATCTCGACAACAGTCGAAGTTACATATATGGCCAAGGCCGCCCACAAACATACAAAAGGCTAAAGCCATCGTCGTCAGTAAGTCCATCCGGTTTGACTACGACAAACGAGCAACTCGACGACAGTCAAAGTTACATACATGGCTAAAGCCATCGATAATATTACGGCTAAGCCGCTGTCCGATTACGGCATAAGGCACGTAAGTAGCAGACAAAGCAACACCACTATTAATTAGAGCCGCTTCCTATCAATGGATAACACAATCAACGTTCGGGAAGCACACTAAAGAACCTTAGAAACAAGCAAGCATCCACTCTACGAAGACGAGATACCAAAAACAAAAGATACAAAAAGAAGAGAGTAACAACAAAAGTATAACTTCCATTATCATAAAAAAAAATACATGTACAACAGGACCCATTTACATCTCCAAAAAAAGCAAAACAAAGTGAGTACAAGTTCTATGGTGCTCCGCCATCCCATTCACCACCCCCGCCAGTCCGTCATTTCGTTCGTCACCGCCGGCCTGGTAATTTGCTGAGATCCAGGACCCGGAACCTACACAGTTAACGTCTTCGAAAGCATAGCCCGCCCGGTCTGGGGAATCGGAACTATACCTGCAAGCTTCACAGGCGACCTGAGCAATACGCCGCTGATCCTGAACCTCCGCCTCAATAGCTCGGCCCGCAGCTAAGAATTCTTCAAACACGACAAGCTTAGCTTTGGCGTACACCCATATCTCCCGCGCCTCTCCATGCACACCCTCATCGGGCCTGGATGCAACAGTCAGCATAAGTGCCTCAACCTCAACCAAAGCGGCCATCAGCTGGTCATCAACTTGCTCCAGCTCAACTACCCTTCGCTTCAGCTGGGCCTCCGACAGCTCCAAGCCCTCACAAAAAACCCAAAATTGCGGGTCCTGTTTGAGTAGTTCTGCCAGCTCTTGATGCTTGGCACGGCATCGCCGATACTTCTTTACCACCTTGTTAAAGGTGGCGGCCTTCCTTTGCGCTCGCCGACCCCTCTCTATCTCCAAAATGAGAGTCTAAAGAAAAGAAAAAAGAAAAAAGGCAAGTCAGTATGCACTAAAGCTCACTTCACGATACATGAAGAAAATCAAAATATACCTGCAAGGCCGCGCCAGCAACCCTCCGAGATAAATCGACGTCGCTAACACCTTTTAACATCTCGCGCTCACAGCCGCACATAGCAGGGTCATATCCGATGTGGCCTGCTTGCTGTGTTGCAACAGGTTATACCCGCCTGAAATCAGAATTCAGCGGTTAGATCCACCCGCTGTCATCCCCATGCGGGCTGGACCTCTCGTTAGTGCATCTGTATCCACGGGGGCGACCTCAGGGTTCATCCTCTCACCATCACCCGCTTCTTCGGCGACAGCCGATGAGCCACCCTCCGGAACATATGCTGGAGTGGCATCAGGAACTGCCCTTCCTTTGGGAAGCCGACCTCCCAGAACGGATGGCATCGGCCATAAAAACTGGCCTTGACTCCCTACGGGGCTCACTCGCCCCCTCATCTCTTATGACTATACCCATGCCAGTCATCAACCGGCGCCTTTTCCTTTTCGGCGGCTCCTCGCCCTCGGAAGTCTCCTCCACAGGCCATGGGGATGGCGGTGAAGGAGTTGCTTCACTTGTGGACGCAGCCACGGGTGCAACCTCAGGTCGAGGAACCTCCGGAACGCCCTCACTGGGCGAGCCACAAGGTATGTATTCGTCTTCAGAGTCGGTCCTCGCCCCAGGCGAGGTAACGACGCTCTTCTTCTTCTTCTTGGGGGCGTTCCGACCTGCCAACACGAATAAGTCAGATAACGAAACCTAAGGAAACCCTCAAGACTTGATCAAAGAGTTACCTGGCGGGCTGTATCGTTCAAGAAATGCAGCCCAAGTGTGGCATTCCTCCACATGCGGAATCACTTCCTCCACCCACGAACTAATATTCTTAATGAACCGAGATGGAGAAGCCCTTGCTGCAAAACGGGGGGGGGGGTAAGCGAGAGAAATCACAATGGCCGTACGGTTAAAATCGCAAACAGTCCTGAAAAATTCTACAAGTAAAAATACTTACGTTCTGGATTCCATCTTTCCGGAAACCCTTCGGGATTCGACACCAGGTGCTCCGTCCTGATGTAGAAGAATTTGTGCCAAAAGCGGTGGTTAGTCTTGTCGTCGGCTTTAACATCTAAGCCCCTTGTGCCACGACTTTTCAGCTGCAGCATGGTACCTCTCAGGTAACCGGGGCTGAATAACTGTAAGAGGTGGTGGACCAACACGCCGCACTCAGCCCTGGTCGCGTAGGTGGTCATAATACGGCACACCTTCAAAGTGTAGGGAGTGAGCTGATCCGGGCACACGTTGTAAAAACGACAAAGCTCCTCCATCAGGGGGTAAATTGGGAGACTGTAACCGATCAAGAATGGGTACTCATAGAATGTGCAGTACCCAGGCCGATGCACATTGGCATAATCCCTCCCGGCCGGCACCATCTCCACGTGGCCCGGAATATGGTACATCTCTCGAAGTTCATCCAAGTTGGATTGTAATAACTCACTATGCTCCCAGGGAAGGGCTGGGCTCCTCATTGGAAAATCCCTACGAACATGTATCTCCTTCGGAAGGACGTTTTCTATACTAAGAGGAATAAGGGTCTTCTCTGCCTTTTCCCCTTCACCACCGGAAGATGGCGGAACCCTAGATGGGTTATTACCCTTGGCCTTTTTACTACTTTGTCCACGTTTTGTCATGATATTTTCTATGAGAAACAAAGCTCTAACGATAAGAAGTGTGGTTTCAAAAGAAATGGAAGGGCCTCGTACAAGATAGCAAGTCACTAGAGAGAAAGATGAAATAGGAAGCAGAAAAAGTTCAAAGGTTCGAAAGATAAAATAAATTGAACCTTCCTCTTATTTATAGGGTTAGGATGCGCAGAAATCAAAGAGGCATGATTCAAAACGGGCTAGGGAAATCAAAACATCACATCAGCCCCTGAACCGTCTCGGGAGCAAGTATAATTATGACGCATGTGGGCAATGACGTCATTTCAAAAAGGGGGCCACGCGTCGACGGCTTAACGATGCCAAATATATCCCCTCACTCATGCCATCACCCCCATAGTAAGGTCAAAATTTTCTAAAGACGAGGTCTGCATTTCCGCCCATTGAAGACGTCTACTGGATACGCCTCCAACGAGCGGAGGTACTAACTGTATGGAGTCAAATTTGGCCCTATACGTCTCTACGTCGAAGGGTACGCCCAGTAAGTGTGCGTCTCTACGCCGAAGGGTACGTCTCGGACGCAAGGACGAAGGCAACGTCACTCAGAACTCGGCGTCCTCGCTAGAAGGACGTCGAACACTTTTTGTATTTTTTTCTTAATTATTATTCCAAGGAAGGTCTTTCCCTATATAAAAGTGGACCTTGCCATTGTAATAGGGCATCAGTGTTATTCTTGAATAATACAACTCTCTCATTTTCTCCTACTCTCTCTCTCTCTCTCTATCTCCAACGAACATCGCCTCTTGAGTTCATAATATCATCTTACAATATTAGATCTATAACAATATGGTTACGATTTGCCTTTTCATATTTTTTAATTGTTTTCTAGCTTATAAAGTATATTCTTAACTTTTAAGCCAAACAGGAACAAAGATGAGTGAGACATATGACAATCGTAATAAAATATTGCAGCAAGACAAACTAAAAGCGAAGTATTAGTAGATATAGATGAAAGTAAATTACGAATCAGTGGATTTTTATATTCCCAATGACCAAAGGAAAATGTTCATCAATCCAGTTTTGCACTATTCACGGACTTTTATGGCTTGAAAAGATTTTATTATGAGATTTGACTTATCTATGCTACTTTTGATACTTATTTACTCTCAATATTAAAATTTTAACTTAATTACAAGTTGATATATAATTTACCCTTTATATACAAAGCAATGCATTAGACCCTATATTCGTCATTTTCTTGCCTTTGCTATTTGCTCTCAAATTTTCATTGCTCCATCACTTTGCTGCCGCTTCAAGTTGAAATCTATCCACAAAACATAGATTGAATATTTCAGAATAGTTATAAAATATATTAACGCTCTAATTTTTCAAACTAATATAGAATTAACAGTGTTAGTTATTTGAACAATTCAATGCACTCCTTAAATTTTTAGTTTTCCATAAGAAAATATGAAATAGAACTTCAAAATCTTCGCCAGTTTTTGCTAATTTGGATGCCGGTTTTGTTTAAGGGCTAATGAAACGTGAAGACATGAGTCTAACCTACATTGACAACCATTAAAAAGTTTCGAAGCTTAAAGTCAAAAATCAAATTTTGCGAAATTGTTATTTATTTGGTTTAGGTGTTGTTGCAAAATAATTAGGAACATTGTTTGTTCATATCGTAATTTTGAGAGAATTTGGTGAAGTTCGAGGTGATTTTAGTTAGAATTTCATTTTGAAACTCAAATAAGAAGACATAAACCGATTGTATATATTTTGTATGTCGGTGTAGAAACGGCATAAAAAATATATATAACTAACTTAATTTTATTAAATTATATGTAAATTATAATTTTTTACTGGATTCTGTAAAAAAAAATTTATATTTAAGCTATAGATACATTGGAGATTTTAGCCGAATTTATATATATATTATAAAAAACTTTAGTTACTTTCTGTAAATGGGGATACGAAAAAGTCGCTTTCATTATGTACCGTGACCAATTGTACGAAAATGGTATTATCGCTATTTATGTGAATTTCGAAACTCTTTCGTTTTTAATTTTTAATTTTAATTTATCTATATATTCATGTTAGTTCGAACTCTTGCTTGTCCAGAATTGTTAGATAAATACACTTATCCTTTATAATTGTGTAAGGGCTTCCAAAGAAGTTTATAATGTTTTCAGTCAATCCATTTGTTCCTGTTAAAGTTTTGAGTTGGATGATTAATTTTGAATTGAAAAAAATAAGAAATAAAAAGCAGTAGTAACAATTTTCTCAATGCATTAGGGGAAACAACTAAGAATCCTAAATTTGATTCGAGTTAATATTTGGCATAAATAACCATTCATGCCAAATAATAAAAATTTGAACTAGTAGGACATCTCCACGCATTACTAAATAATTTGTCTCATTATCGAAAGATGTGGTTCTTCGAATTGGACTACTCTTTTTTTAATCAAAGATTTTGGGTTCGAGTCATGGGTATGGAAAAACCGTAAAAATAGCACGTTGTAGCTAGTTTTCAGATTGGTCATTCAAAATAGCCAACGTTTGCAAAGTCATTGAAAAATAGTCACTATTTTGCTGCAACACGGAAAGTTCCATCATAATATACTGGAGATCGGTGTACCTGTGTATGAACTTCTAGAATATTATGCTCGAACTGCAACACGCGAAAAGTTTCAGTATAATATACTGGAGATTGGAGCACCAATGCTCCAATCTCCAGTATATTATGTTGGACTGGTATATTATACTGGAATTCCAATATATTATACGGGAATATTTTTCCGGATTTTGGGTAGTGTTTTCGTTCAGATTTATCTTTACACGAAAAGTGGCTAAATTTCAATTACTTTTAAAACTGTGGCTATTTTTGAATTTCTCCCGGAAAAATCTTTGATAATGAGCGCTTCCTTCCAAATGGGGCTCTACGCGGCGCAAATACGAATATATTCGGACTTCGATGTGGGTACAAATAATAATTTGTCTCTACCAACTTGGGTGAAATAATTTGTCTCGACCAACTTGGGGGAAACTATTTTGACTGATAACGAAAATTAAAATATCTGGTCAAAAAATTACTGAAGTTAGCTAACAAACTTGTACTAAAATCAACAGATATTTTAATTTTGTATTAGAAAAAAAAAAAGAGAGAGAGAGAGAGTTACTACTCATTATTGGAAGCAAGCTATGCCACCTTTACCATGAAAAGGACACACTTGCAATAATTGAAAAAGATTTGCACAAAAGTGAGGAAAATACAAACTGTAATTTGTGGGTGGGACCAAAGATAGTTTGATCAGTACCTTTTTGTTGTTATAAATACAAGGATATTTTGGAGGTTCATAGGACATAGTCATCAACAGCAACTGTCCTGTGAATTTCCAGCTCAATCATCAAACAACAACTTCTCCACTAAAATCTGCCAATTACAATCTCAAAGTTCTTGCCGGAAGAAAGTTATATGTAAGTACCCTTTTAATTTCTTGAACAAAAATAAAATTAAAATAAAGAGTACCTACCCTTTATTTCTTTTTTCTTTCTCTTTTCCAGCTGTGCTTTTGCTTTTTCTCTTTTTGGTCTAATAGTTACTCTTAGAAAGCAAAAGCCTTCTCTTTTGGTTGTTCTTTTTGATGGGGTTTAGATAAAAAGTGACTCTGATGTGTACTTTGATCTCAATTTTCAAGAAATATAGACTAGTATATACTTCCTCCGGTCCAAAATAAGTGATTTTTTGGCATTTTTCTTGTGGTCCAAAATAAGTGATTTTTCCAGATTTCAAGACTGAATTAATTACTTTTTTCCTATATTGTCCTTGGAGTAAATAGTGTTGGAATATGTGTCAGGAATGTTTATGTGAGATAGTAAAGGTTAATATGGTCAATTACATTGTTAATTAATGCTAAAAGGTGAATTTCTTAATATGTGTGAAAACATCCAAAAAAAAAAAATCACTTATTTTGGACCGGAGGGAGTACTATATATTTTTTTGCTCTCTGCTTCTTTACTCAGAGTATGCTTTTAATTCATTTTGATTTCTCCTTATTGTTTTTGGGTTATTGAAGACTTCATCTTGAATCTTCACATTTCAATCCATAATCTAAAGGTTCTGTTTTTAAACTGCATATGTGTAGTTGGTGATCTAAAAATTTAATCTTGGATCTTCATAGTCATTCATAGGAAGTTTAGGGTTAGGATTTAGGGGCTAGGTTATATTACTTTACATTACAAAATTTAGAATTTTGGGTTTACAGTTATATATAGCTTTGCATTGGAATTTAGGTTTTAGGATAGAAATGTTCTCTTTTACTGCAAATTTGTAGTTGGTGATCTGAGAATTTATCTTTGCATGCTCTTTCTTGAACAGAAAAGTGGAGAAGAAGATAAGTTAAAAAAATTCAGGAAATAGAAATTTTGATTTTCATGCACTTTCTCTTATTTCCAGACCCCACTAAGTGGGATTATACCGGTTGTTGTTGTTGTATGCACTTTCTCTTATTTGTTGTTGTATGCACTTTCTCTTATTTGGTTGCCAGAAATCAAATTTGTCAGCTTTCTCAACAAAATTGGATTTGTTTGCTAATGGCAAAAAACTGAACTGATTGGAAACAAGATGGGGATTTTGGTTAATGGGATTTCTTCCTTTTGCTGATTGATATTTATTGCTGATTTTTTCTATGCAGGTCCAGTGACTTAAGCTCTTTCAAAAGTTTTGCTTGAAGAAAAACTCTTCATTTTTGGACTAGGTAAATTTTTGCATCATTACTTGGCTTCTGATTCTCAGTAGACGATACTTGGTCATTGACTTGATGTTTCTTTTCTGTTCGAGTACTTATGTTATGTCAAATGCTAATTCTTAGTACTAGATAAATGTTTCATGCCTTACAGAAATATGCATGAAAATCAATACAAGAAATAGCCAAATGGCTGCTTTGGTGCTTTCAAACTGGTCGCTCCAACCATTTCTGTTCAAAATGACCGGTGATCACATTCTATTTGTATCATTTTGCCATATATACTAGCAAAAGAAGTATGGGAAAAAAAAGGGACATGGATGGGAAATTCCTGCTGTTGCTTCCTCTGAGCAGACTACTTAATCTATTTCTGCTTGAGCTCCAAATGGAAACTAAATCATTTGATCCCCTATCTGAGAGTGTTAGAAAAACAATTGTGATAAGTAGTTTATGGGCTAAATATGAAATTGATTCTTTTACCTATATGCAGATGGATTTGACTGCTGGTTTTGCTAAAAGATTCTATGGGATTTGATTTTAGACTAACATACTCTTTTTGCTTGGTGAACTTATTATGTCTTCGACGGGGAGCCTTGGCGTAACTTGTAAAGTTGCTGCCATGTAACCAGGAGGTCACGGGTTCAAGCCGTGGAAACAGCCTCTTACAGAAATGCAGGGTAAGGCTGCGTACTATAGGCCCTTGTGGTCCGGCCCTTCCCCGGACCCCACGCATAGCGGGAGCTTAGTGCACCGGGTTACCCTATTTTGAACTTATTATGTCTTCCTTGAATTGCTATACTTTCTAATTGTCAATATTTCCTTTAATTATCCAGGTTCCGATTCAAAATGGGACTCTCACAATATCCAACTCCAGCAGATGCAGGAGTGTTCTGTGTGATTCTGGTTAACACAGCCATATCTATCTCTGTTGTTAAGGAGATAGTTCGGTCTATTCTTCATGTGATTGGCATCCACTTTGCATCTTCGGAAGAATATTCTATTGAAGACCCGTTTGAATGTCGTGGGATCCCTTCGGGTTCATATATGGAGGACTTCCGAAGCCGAACCCCTGCAGTTCGTTATGATTCAGTGTGTCCATCTAATCACCCTGCACAAGAATGCCCGGTATGCCTGGCAGATTTCAACCATGATGCAGAGATAAACCGCCTCTCGTGTAGCCATGTTTTTCATAAGCTGTGTCTCGAGAAATGGATCAAGAATTGGAATGTCACCTGTCCTCTCTGCAGGAATTACATTATGCCTCAAGAAGATGAGGAAGATACTTGTCCAATGTGAATCTAGTAATTTGTGAGGCTACTACTCCATCTGCTCGAGTTGTTCCTATGTACAGCTTAGTAGTGTACAGATTGAATAGATGGATGCCTGATCGGCGTAATTCTGTAGCTTGTTAAATTGTAATACTCTGCGTCCTCTCATAGTGACGGGTCTATTTGTTGTGACCAAGTATTCATACATTGTTGTACATATATTTTCCACTTGGGATGTTCTCCATCTTCTAGCAATAAAGGGAACAATATACTGGTTGATTGATATGATGAAATGTCACATAATCCTTATAGGCTATATTGCTCGGACTCTTCGAAAATGTCGTCAGTTGTGTGTCGGATCCTTCAAAAGCAGTGTATTTGCATTTTGAAGAGTCCGTGCAACATAGCCATTTTCCCCAAGAGTTACCAGAAAAAGGTACAGAGGTTTCAGTTTCCTGTAAAATGGATCTTCCTGCCCTTCCAATTTTTGGTGTTCCTCTGATTTTCTCTGTCTGCAGCTGAACTCTTTGAATAAGAGGAACAGGAGGGGAAGATGGAGAAAAGAAGATTTACAAAATTAGAGGTCTAGGGTTCTAGAGGAAAGTTAAAAGTGAAAGAAGATGAAGACAGTGCATCAAGCTAAACTATCAATTACATCATCCGAGATGGAGAAATAAGACGTGTAATTTCTACCTTCAATTTTAATTCACCATTTTTAGCCCGTAATTATTGATGGGACCAGGTGGAGTAACAAGCCATAGGGGCTTCCAAATAGCTTTGCCAAAAATTAGTATGAAAATCACAATATATGTGTTTCCTCATTTGATGAATCATTTTTTTCTTTTTTTTGGGTTCTAGTACAGTAATCTGAGCTATAGTTTATAATGTAACGGTTTGTAAACATTTGGAATTGAGATTCGACATAGAACCTTCTGGAAAAGAAAAGCCCTAAGGCAAATAATGAAGAAACGAGAGAGAAGTATCTGAGAATCTGTTATTTTGATATAAAATGAACATTAGACCCTAAATGGATCTAACTATTGTGTGTGTGTATATATATATATATATATATATACAAGTACAACTGGGTCGGGTCGTACCCTGTAAATACAAATAGATCCGCGTCTATTTATTTATGGTTTGTGGATTGCTGCTGCTTTGAGACGAGTTGTTGTATGTTGGGCTGTGAATCATCATATTAGGCTCTAACACCACCCCTTCCCCCGAAAATTTGCAAGAGGAACTCATTCCAAGCTTGAAAATAAAGGCATGCTGTTGAAATCCCCGGAAAAAACTTAGTGAAGGTATCAACCAATTGAGAAGTAGCTGAAATAGAACGAAGACTGATGACCCTAGCAGACAGAGCAGTGCTCACAAATTGACAATCCAACTCGATGTGTTTAATTCGTTCATGAAACACATGGTTCTTAGCAATTATGAACTGCTGCTTAATAGTCACAGAATACATCAACAGGTGTGAGAGAAGAAACCCCAAGTTCACCAAGCAACCGTAGAATCTAGGTGATCTCAGCAACCAACAATCGTAATGCTCTATACTTTGCCTCGGCAAAAGATAATGCAATAGTAGGTTGTTTCTTGGATTTCCAAGAGACAGGACACCCACCAAGAAATAAAATAAAGCCACTAACTCTCTTCCTAGAATCACTGCAACTAGTCCAGTCAGAGTTACAATAACCTTGAAGTGAAAAATCAGAAGTAGCAGAAAGACGCAAACCTAAGCAAGAAGTACCAGCCAAGTATCTAAGCACATGCAAAGCAGCATCTAAATGAGGAACTTTGGGTGTTGACTTAAATGTTGAACAGTGTAAGATAAATCAGGTCTAGTATGTTGAATATAATTGAGTTTCCCCACAAGTCTTTTGTACATAGAAGGATCATACAAAAGATCACCCAATTCAGCAGAAAATTTCATATGTGGATCAAGGGGAGCCACCACAGAGGAGACATCAAAATAATGAAATTCAGAAAGCGTATACATAATGAACTTATGTTGACTAATGAGAAAACCAGAATGCTCTTTAGTAATTTCCAAACCAAGAAAATAGTAAATATCTCCAAGGTCCTTAATCTTAAATGCAGTATCTAAAAAATGCTTATGGTTGTCAATGTCAGTCAAATCGTCACATACACATCAATCACAATTAAAGACCCATTAACCAACTTCGTAAACAAAGAGTAATCATTGAGACTAGGATGAAAACTTTTAGATTGAAGAGCTGATGATAATTTGGCATACCATTGCCTTGAGGAATGCCTCAGTCCATAAAGAGACTTATTTATCTTGCAAGCAAGAGTAGATGAAGAGGTAGGAAAATCAGATTGCAGAGTTAGATCAGGAGGGAGCTTCATAAACACTTCTTCATCCAAATCCGCATGTAAAAATGCATTATTAACATCCATTTGGGAAACACTCAAATTTCTTTTCACGGCAATAGGCAATAAAAATCTGATTGTGGTAAGCTTTACCATAGCAGAAAACGTTTCAGTGAAATCAATATCTTCCTATTGATTATTCCCCCTAATGATTAGTCTAGCTTTATACCTTTCAATACAGGCACCAGCTTTTTGTTTAATCTTATACACCCATTTACAAGGAATGGCCTTCTTCCCTGGAG
The DNA here is from genome assembly GCA_026770625.1 of Nicotiana glauca. Classification (NCBI taxonomy): domain Eukaryota; kingdom Viridiplantae; phylum Streptophyta; class Magnoliopsida; order Solanales; family Solanaceae; genus Nicotiana; species Nicotiana glauca. Next base: position 16,692 of record MU768727.1, read on the forward strand.
GAAAAGAAACAACAGTCCAAGTGTTGTTAGCCTCCAGGGCCTGAAATTCTTTAACAATTGCATCCTGCCAAGCAGAATTGGACACTGCTTGATGATAAAACTGAGGTTCCAGCATACAAGACTCAGGAATTGAAAAAGTAGATTTAGAATTTGACACAGAGGTACTCGCATAATCACCCAAGTATCCAGGAGTGTGATGAACTCTGGTGGACTTTCTGAGAATAGGAACATGAGGATTACATGGAAGAATTCAGGGAGATCTTCTGACAGGAGGAATAGATGTGCATGAAGGAATGGAAGTAGAAGATGGAATAGTAGGCAAAGAAGTTGAAAAAGGTAGAGGATATGGAGAGGAGTCAGGATTATTCATAGGAGAAAGTGTAAGATCAGAATCAAAAGAGGAAGAAGGAAATAGATGAACTGAGGAAGAATCAGAGAAAGGGAAGACATGTTCATGGAAAACTACACCTCTAGAATGAAAAATGGTAGAAGAGGACAAATTTAGAAGTTTATAAGATTTCTTCCCGGGACTATAACCAATAAAAAAAGATGATATTATTCTGGATTTGAATTTATCTCTATGATATTTTGGCAAAGCAGCAAAGCTTAAACATCCAAATGCCTTAAGGTGAAAAATAAGAGGAGCACCATGTAGAAGTTCAAAAGGAGATTTGTGGTATAATAAGGGATAAGGAAACTTGTTTATCAAATAGGTGGCTGCTAGTACACATGCATCCCAGTACTTGATTGGGAGTTTATATTGGAAAAGAAGTGTGCTCTTGATGTTCTAGCAAATGTTTATGTTTTCGTTCTACCACACCATTTTGTTGAGGTGTGTGGACAAAAAGTTTGATGTAATATGCCTTGAGAAGAGAAGAAAGAGATTACCTCAGAACTACTGGCTAACTCAAAGGCATTGTCAGGCCTAAAAGCTTTGACATGATAACTAAACTGAGTTTGGATCATAACCACAAATGACTTAAGTATGGTGAAAGCATTTGATTTGGATGACAATAAATGAGTCCATGTTGCCCCGGTATAGTCATCTAAAAAGTAATGAAGTATTTGAAATTATTATAGATTTGTATATGATAAGGTCCCCAAAATCGTTTTAAGAAAAGTTGGAAACTGGCCGCAGGAAAAGAATTGAAGTTGAAAACATACGGGTTTTAGCGCCAGGTCCAGTGCCTCGCGCTAACCTGGACACTAAGAGCGGAGACTTTTTCTATTTCGCTGGAGACAAAGTTATTTTGGACATACACTCTCCCAACTTGTATAAAAGGGGTCCTAACCTACTTTGGAGGGAAGAACATTTTTGAAAGGAACTTTTGACAAGGGAAAAGCACAGAGCCACCGTGGAAGCCGAGTTTCATCTTTTCTTTCGCCAAACTTAGTAATTTTTATATTTCTTTGTATGATTTGTTATTTGGCTACCATGTCTATGTGGAGCTAAACTTCATGTTCTAGGGTTGAGGTCCTTCATGACTATTGTTATTCGGATATTGATTTTGATTTCTTGATTTGTTGTATTGATTTATTTATTCAATCTTGCGCTTAATTATTTAATTTCTTGATCACCAATTAAATACTATCTACGAATCTAGAATTAAATTCGAAAGTTGAAATTCTATATTGCACATAGGATTGAGTAGAGCAAATTCTTGAACCTGGTTATCGGGAACAGATTCGCGATTAGGATAGACATATACACGATTGCCTTGCTTGGTTGATTTACATGAATTACAAATGCGTTTTTGTTAGTTCTAATTCCATAGACATATAAGCGTTAGGTTAGCTTGAATAGGCGAGTAAGAACTCGACATATTCTTATGAGCAATATTAACTCTGTCAACCAACAAACTAGATGAATTAGTTAGTCAATTCAATTGAAGAATAGAATAGGGTGTTAGATAGCCCATAACTCTAGATCGTTTTCATTACATTGATAACATAAAACCCCGCTCTTCCTCTGTTCAAAGTTTATTATTTATTTTCTTTTTAGTTTAATTACTTTAGCATAATTTCTTTTGGGTTTAATCCTTATTTAGATAATTAGTAGTCTGATCTAACTAATAGTTGATAACAAGTCCTTGTATGTTCGACACTCTATCTTATCACTTTATTACTTGACGACCGTGTATACTTGCGTGTGCATTTGGCCGCAATATTTGCCTAGCAAGTGAAATATTAGGTGTCATCACGGTCTTGACGGTGAAAATTCCAGATCGTGACAAAAGTGTTTTCTTTCATTTCAATAAATAAGTACTTTCTTTTCATGATGTAGAAAAAGTATTTTATTTTTCATAAAAAGAGTACCTTCTTTTATGATGTAGAAAAAATATTTTTTTCACAAAATGAGTATTTTCTTTTCCCGTTGTAAAAAATATTTTCTTTTAATGTTGTAGATAGAGTATCATGCCTAATAATTTCAACAAAATTATATTTTCTTTTCATGTTGTAGAAAAAGTATTTTCTTTTTTTTTCAACTAAAAGAGCACTTTTTTTTTATGATATAGAAAATGTATTTTCTTCCCACAAAATTAGTACTTTCTTTCCTCTTATAGAAAAAGAATTTTCTTTTAATATTGTAGATAGACATTCTGCATAATAATTTCAATAAAATAAATATTTTCTTTTAGTAATAACAACAATAACAACATACCTAGTATAATCACACGGGTGGGGTCTGGGGTGGGTAGTGTGTACGCAAACCTTATCCCCATCTGGAGATCTAGATAGGTTGTTTCTCATAGACCCTAGGCTCAAGAAAAGGTGGTAATGAAGAATAAGGGAGAACAAGAAGAAGAAGAAGAAGAAGAAGAAGAAGAGGAAAGAGGGGGGATAAAGAGGGAAGAGGGAGGCAAAAGACGATAAGCAAAGAGGAGAAAAAGTAGCATCAAATATTAACCGTCATGGAGCAACAATATTCAGTAAAGGGGGAGAAAAAGTAGCATCAAATAGTAATAATTAGGGAGCAACAATCCCAGTAGCAATTTTCAAAAATAATAGACGTGGTTGTTAAGTACCAGATACAATAACAAACAAGAAGGAAGTAACTTTCAACCCACAACAAGAATATTACTAGTATTACTGGTAAATCTAGGAGAAACTCACAACTACCTGTCAACCCACCACCTTAATCCTCGACCTCCACACCTTCCTATCGTTAGTCTTGTCCTCGATTCGGTGAAGCACCGACATGTCCTGCCTAAACACCTCTCCCCAATACTTCTTTGGCCTACCCCTGCCCTTCCTCAAGCCTTCCATGGCCAACCTCTCACACCTCCTGACCGGAGTATCTATGTCTCTACTCTTCACATGCTCAAACCATAGCAGCGTCGATTCCCGCAACTTGGCATCCAGGATGTCAGTCCCACCTTGTTCCTAATAACTTTATTTCTGATCTTGTCTTTTCTGGTATGTCCACACATCCATCTCAACATCCTCATTTTTGCTACGCTCATCTTTTGGACATGGGACTTCTTAACTGGCCAACATTCAGCTCCATACAACATAGCTGGTCTAACCACCACCCTCTAAAATTTTCCCTTAAGTCTAGGCGATACATTCTTATCACATAAAACCCCAAAATTTAGCCTCCATCTAATCCAACCCGCTCCAATATGGTGAGTAACATCCTCATCAATTTCACCATTGCCTTGGATTATAGACCCAAGATACTTGAAACTATCTCTTGTGGGAATAACTTGAGTATCAATCTTTACTTCTACTTCTTATTCATGCCTTTCATCACTGAAATTGCACTCCAAGTATTCAGTTTTTGACCTACTCAGCTTGAAACCTTTGGATTCCAGTGTCTATCTCCAAACTTCCAACCTAGCGTTAACACCCCCTCGCGTCTCGTCAATCAGTACAATTTCATCAGCAAATAGCATACACTATGGCACCCTCCCTTGTATGTGTCGTGTCCGCACATCCAACTCTAGGGCAAACAAAAAATGGGTTAAGGGTTGATTCCTGATGCAACCCTATCTCCACAGGGAAATATTTTGAGTCTCCTCTTGCAGTCTTCACCCGAGTCTTAGCGCCTTCGTACATGTCCTTAATCACTCTAATGTACGCTACTGGGACTCCGCTAACCTCCAAACATCTCCATAGCACCTCCCTTGGGACTTTGTCATGAGCCTTCTCAAGGTCAATGAACACCATGTCCAAGTCCTTTTTCCTTTCCCTATATTGCTCCACCAATCGTCTCAAAAGGTGAATGGCTTTTGTAGTTGACCGTCTCGGCATAAAATCGAAATGGTTCTCAGAGATAGATACGTTTGTCCTCACTCTCTTCTCCAGCACCCTCTTTTATACCTTCATAGTGTGACTCAGCAGCTTGATACCCCTATAGTTGTTGCAGTTCTGGATATCACCTTTGTTTTTTTATAACGGAATCATCAAACTCTACCTCCAATCTTGGGGCATCTTCTTCATCTTGAAAATGACGTTATACAAGCTAGTAAGCCGCTCCAAGTCTACCCTATCCGCTTCTTTCCAAAATTCCACCAAGGCCTCGTCAGGCCGAGATACCTTACCCCTGCTCATCTTCTATATTGCCACATCAACCTCCTTACACTTAATACGCCTACAAAACCCAAAATCTCTCCGACTCTTTGAGTTCTCCAACTGACCCAGCACGATGTTCCTATCCTCTTCCTCGTTCAAGATCCTATGGAAGTACTCGACCCATCTACGCTTGATATACGCCTCTTCCACCAATACCTTATCGTCTTCATCTTTGATGCATCACAATCGATCCAGATCCCGAGCCTTCCTCTCCCTAATATTATCTAACTTGTACATCTTCCTATCCTCTCTTTTGCCCCCAGGATCCCTATACAATCTTTCAAAAGCCGCAGTCTTAGCCGCCGTGACCGTGAGCTTCGCCTCTCTCCTTGCCTTCTTATAACACTCCCTATACGACCTCCGTTACTCCTCGTCTATGCTCCCCACTAGCTTCATATATGCCGCTTTCTTAGCTTTCACTTTTCCTTGGACCTCCTCATTTCACCACCAGTCCCCTTTGTGGCCACCCAAGTAACCCTTCGAGACCCCTAACACCTCCCTAGCAGCTTCCCTAATGCAGTATGTTGTCATGGTCCACATATTACTCGCGTCCCTACTACTCCTCTAGGCCCCCATAGCCAACAGCCTCTCCCCCAACTCCTGAGCCTTTCCCTTAGTCAAGGCCGCTTGATCTTAGGTTGCTCGTACACCACTCTCTTCTTCCATCCAAGTCCATTACCAAGAGTCTCGACTAACACTCACTCGGAATATTTTCTTTTAGTGATGTAGAAAAAATATTTTTTTTCATTTTAGTAAAATAATTAGTTTCTTTTGATGATGTAGAAAAAGTATTATTTTTTCTACAAAATGAGTACTTTCTTATCCGGTTGTAGAATATTTTTTTATTTCAACAGAAAGAATATTTTATTTCATGTTATGGAAAAATTATTTTCGTTCATTTCAATAAATGAGTACTTTATTTTATTGTGATAATTAAAAAAATAGCTCAGTACCCAACCTCTATTTTATTAATTTTATTTGTTATTTTTTCTGTTATGATAATGTGTTTCTTCTTTATTTTGAATTTTTTTTCATGTTTGATGATTATTTTTGTCAACAGCTAGTTTTGTAAGGTTAAAAAAGAGTTTTGAAAAATATTTTCCCTTCTTTTGATAAAGAAAATATTTTTGAAAAAATATTATCCTCCAAACGGAGAAAACGAATTCATAAAGAAAATATTTTTCAAATATTTAAACTTACCAAACATGAAAAAATTACGAAATATTTCAAGCACATGAGTCAAGGTAGAACTTTAAGATTAAACATTTTCATGGGTCAAGGTTGGGCATCATTATTTGTCCACTTGGGTTGATGATTTTTTATGAATCAACTTGGGCTAGCCCAAAACAACCCATATTCAAAAGGGAAATTTTTACAAACCACTATTGTTTAGTGGTTATTAGCTAGTTGTAACTACCATGTACTATATTGCTTCCTATAGCTATATTTTTGTATTTTTTAGAGTATATTCCATGTATTTAAGCTACTGTATTCATGAATACAGTAGCATTTTTCGGTGTGAAACAAGGGATTATAGCTAGACAGATTATTATATTCGACTGTATTCACGGTGCAACTCATGGTCTATTCAGCTATTTTTAAACGAAAAATGAATCAATTAACATAATAGACTCCTAATATAACTCAACAAACTCAATTATAACATACAAAATTTGTATTTTCAGTTATAAAAAAGATTTTCAACCGAAAAATACCCCAAAAACATAGCAAACTTCAAATAAATATATAATTACATTGAATATAGTTAAATACATAAAAATACATTGAATACATGTGGTGGGACAGTGAATATAATGGAATATATGGAATACAGCGAGATACACTAAAATACAATTTAAAAAAATAATGAATACAGTGAAATACATAGAAATACAGCAAGATACATTGAAATACACTTTAAAAAAAAGTAACAGAATTTTCAATTTACTCAGACCCAAACTCCTTCATCTTTGTTCAAGAACAACCTTAATGTCGTCTCGTCGAAAGGGTCGTGATGCTGACTCGAAACGTCATTGTTCCCGTTACTGTGATATTATTCCGGCAATAGAAAGCAAAGTTATGCGAGAACAACCCAATCGACGGAATTGCAAATTGTAGATAACATCTTTGCATATCACATGTAACCTTTATTCAAAACCACCACACAACAACCAAATTGCAGCTTTGTAGCGTTTTCCTGGAGTACTGAAATTTTCAGAAAGTATCATAGCAGAGCCAACTAATGCAGCATTTTCAGATATTAAAGAAGCAATCGATCAATAGTACAAACACACCTACACAATTCGCCGCCGTCAGTTTTCAGTCCTCGCTTGCCATCACCGTTTGCCTTCAAGTGCCTTTGTTACACCGGAGAAAATTTCTATATCGGATGATTGCTCGGCTGCCCAAAAGTCTTCGCCGGCAAACTCTACTTCTGATGCTTTGCTGGTGAGAGGGAGAATAGATATTGGGTAGGGGATACGAGAAATTTGAGGGGTTACGAAAAATTTTAGGTAAGATAAAAATAATACAAAGCTTATATTTATGGTTTAAGGGTAGGAGATGACCATAAATAGATATTTGGCTATAAAAAATCAAAAGGTAGTTATAAAATTTAATTTTTTTAAAAGAATATTTATTTAAAATAAATAAGGTATCAACCTTTGCGTAAAAATTCCTTTTCAAAATCATTCTAGCCTAAACCCATTAACACATGAGCGGGTTGGGCAGATTAAATGAGTTTAAGTTAGTTTTGCCACCCCTAAATTTGACTTCACTTTTTTTTTATAACCGTGGTTTCCGGGCATGGCTTTGCGAACCCGACTACTTGTACTCACCGGGTCCCGCTGTTTCAATGCGGGTGCACGATTAATTCCACGGGGCCCTGGAGACGCGGCCGGTTTGTAATTCCTCCAGTGGCCAGTTCGCATTTTGGTAGACACCGGTGCGACACATAATTTTGTGTCGAGAGAAAAGGCAAAGTCGCTTGGCATTAGGTTCAGTCCGAACAGTTCAGTGTTGAAAACGGTAAACTCCAAACCCACCAACATATTTGGAGTTGCCCGCAATGTATAGCTCAACTTAGGAGCTTGGTTGGGGGGCGTAAGTTTCTTTGTCACTCCCATGGATGTATTCGATCTGGTGCTTGGGCTAGATTATTGGGACGAGGTTAAAGTGTTCGTTTGCCCTTTTCTAGACCAGATCTACATTTATTATCCAAAAGGACCATGTGTGGTACCGACAGTTCGGATGTCGCAAGTTGAAAGTCTACTATCCGCAATGCAACTTGTGAAGGGCTTCGAGAAGGGAGACTCCACAGTTTTAGCTGACAAGACAAGGACCAAGGAGAGCACGGTTGAAAATACCTTGCGTGGAGCCAAGGGCGCTATGAAGCAAGGGCGGTTAAAAGGGCAAGTTCCCATGAGACCTTGTGGCGACGAGGGCGTCGCCATTTCAAGTGGGGGAGTGTGTGCCGACCAGCCAAATCCACGACGAATTTGGCCGCCTAAGAGGGCCCAAACCGAGTCAAACCCGGCACCCAAAGGCCAGGGAACCTCATAACATGGGAAACAAGACCCCGCGGCCCACCAGCACACTCATGACAGTCACTATCATGAGAGACAAACTGGACCAGCAGAAATTACTGCACAGCCCACTAGACTTAGTGCACCTGCCACTATAATTAGTGCACAGCCCACTGGCCAACATCATCATGAGCCAGCACTATGCGGGACAACACCAGCACTATGCGGGGCAACATCATCATCAGTCAGCACTGAGCGGGACCATACAACTGGGCATTTTTGCATATAAATAGACATACTTAGGTCTTGCTAGAAGACAGATCAGATTTTCTTAGCTTGTATTTCCCTTTGTTTATCAAGTAAACTAGAAAATTGGCCTTGTCCTCCAAATCTGTGTATCTTTTACTTCATTGTTTATCTAGCATTTCGTTCCGTGTGTTTGCCTTAGCTTGAGCACGATTTTGTGCTTACTATTTCGTTAGAACTAAGGCTAAAAGCGACATTAAGGCTGTTTAGCTGTCCGCACATAGCTTACTGAAGTTAAGCTTGTGACAATTACATAAGATAAGAAGGGAGGTGGGCAGGCAACGAAAGCTCATATAGCAGAGCGAGGTGCAAGCACTTAAAGAAGAATGAGAAGTTTCTGATTCATCTCATTAGAAGCAAACAAAGTTTAGGCCATCATCAGGTATACAAAATACAGAATTCCATGGCGTTCAAAGCACATTAGGCCTAGCAAGAATCAAATAGCGCTACTCTATAGTATTTCTTTTGGGAAGGTTGAATTGAAACAAACTAAAGTTAAATAAAAGAAATAATATAAAATCACAAACTCATGGGCATCGGCAAGATTTTAAAATTTCCAATGTACCAAGCGCTTTAAAAGCTGTATCACACCAATTTACCCCACCATGCTCACCACTGTAAGTAATCCAGCAAAACTGAAAGAATGCAGCATCTTGCTTGTGCCAAGCACCAATTACAACAGTCCAACTACGCCTGTTTCTAATGTCAAAACTAACTTTACAGATAAAGAAGATTGGAGCCAAAAAGGGAAGAAAATGTATGAAAATCCCCTAAAAATCACATTGCTTTAAGAAGCCCTAAACCTACCAAAGAAGGATATATAGGAAAGAAACTCGAAAAATTGACTGAAAAGAACAGAGTTAATACTGAACTATCGAAGGGCTACTAAAATGTAATGGAAAATCAATTTGCTTATGCCTGCCTGCCTCAAAACTAAAAGACTGACACTATTCGTTACAGGAGGATATACTCTTTGCATCCTCAATCCCAAGCAAGAAAAGTGATACCTCATCGTTTTTTTTTTTCCCTAGGAGGGGCATCTCTCATAGATTTACAGTCAACCTGCACAGTGATTGTCTTTTTGGCATTTGCTGGATGCTTCCTCCATCTCCAAACTAATCGTAACCCCAAAATTCCAATCAATAATTTCATTTCTTTTCTTGGTGGTTTACAAATGACAGGAACAGCTCCTTAGTAGCTACTCGGCCAGTTAATTTGTGAATGTTGAGGCTGCTGATAGACAGTGGCTGTTGGTCCTACCATATCCGGACCAGCCATCGTCTGTGACTGTTGCATAAGTGGATGAACAGTCTGTGCAGTCACTGGTTGTGCTGGATGATAAATACCAGCAAGGTTTCCGTGGCCAGGTTGTGCGGGAGTAAAAGCCACTTGACCCTGGGTTAGGTTATAAAAAGAACTTGCTTGCAAGCTGGATAAATCTCGGCCTGGAGTAATCCACACACCTGAGCCCTCACTCTGCAAAAACAAAATTGTTCATATCTGTAAAAGACATAAATAAAGTAAAAACATAAGAGAGATGATAAACAGAGCCAAGAGAGAAAAGATCAGAATCAATGGGCTCAGGCCCTACATAACGATGCTATTTCAGAACAATCAACTTTAAACTTGGAAACCTTTATAAGAATTAAGAGGTGGACATAGAATCAAGGTTACACGTTAAATTATCTCAAATGACAAAAGTTTTGATACTCGTCTTTGTCACTACTCCAAAACTCAAAGCAACCAGTATACAAAATTATTTACCACATAAGTCAGAAGGATAAATCATAGCAAAAGCTCATTCATAATTTAGATTTAGAAATGAAAGCAAATATCTCAGTTTCAAAGGAGAAGCCTTTCCAGACAGTGGAGAAACATGCCAGTTCAATTTCTCAATGTACACATCCCCACAATCAGCAGGTTGATTCGCTCAAGAGCAAAGGTGCGACTGAAAAAAAATATTACTCGACACCCGCACAAAAACAAATGGATCGTGGAAACTTCCTCAAAAGGACCGCCATGTAACACATCTATTTTGCAACAACCTTGAAGAAAGCAAACAAAAATTCAAAATGTTGAAAGCAAAGTATACACAACACTCCAAGGGAACCCTTAGAACCTCCACAAAGGAGGACTGCCATCTAAAGCAAATATATACACACACATGCATAACCTATAATAAAACACACACAAACATCGTATATAGAAACTCCGGAAACTGCAAGAAAGTACATATATATATATATATATATATATATATATTTATTTTTTCCGAGTGATCTCGGCGAAGGGGTGTCGGACTGTCACGCTTGGGGCTATGTGACTCAGCTACTGCCCCTCCCTCCCCCCAAAACCCCCAGTGTTGAGATCCAGCAACACCAAGTTTCTCCAGCATATATTGTACTCACACCAAGCTTCTCCAACATATATTGTACTCCCTCCGTTTCAATTTAGATGAGGTAGTTTGACTCGGCACGGAGTTTAAGAAAAAAGACTGAAAACTTGTGGTCTTGAAAGCTTAAGGGGTAAAGCTTTGTGGGGCCATGACATCTGTGTGGTTATAAAAGCTTCTCATTAAGGGCAAAATGGGTAAAATGAAGAATTTAAAGTTGAATTATTTCCAATTGTAGAAATGTGTCATTCTTTCTGGAACGGACTAATAAGCGGGACTAATAAGGAAAGTGTGTCATCTAAATTGAAACAAAGGGAGTATCATTTTAGACAATATACAAATGAAAATTTACAATTACCATACTTATCCAAAAGAAAATTTACGATTACCATACTGCATTCGGATTAATTATCATATAATTATCAATTAGAAATTCAGAACTAGTTTCATCAATTCTCAGCTCCAATCAGTTTTAAGCCCATCATCATACTGCTCAAAGCATTTCAAGTTCTCAAGTAATGATTATTTTTACATGGTTTTCTTTCACTTTATTTGGCAAGGTTAGAATGATGCAAATATCTTTTCACTAGGGATAAATCAATATAGACCCTATTACTCATTTCTCTTTCTCCATCCTTTTTGGGATAGCACCCCCTTGCTGCTGAACTCAAGGGATGTTGATCTTTCATCACTACACAATCTTGTTTGTTCACCGTTCGAGATGATGCAAATAATGTCAAGTAAATATTTCAATAGTGAAAAAAATAATATCAACATTGATTTAAACTAAACCCAAGACCAACCTGTTGTTGCCCATTCACGTGGACATTGTTTTCCTTAAATTGAGCGGCAGAAAGATCATCATTAGAAGCAGGGTTTCCAGGTGCTGTAGTTGAACTAGGGTTATAGTTGGCTGTGGAGGATCCATATGGCCCATATGAGCCAGGCACTCCACTGTGAGTTGAGTTTCCCACATTAGCTCTATATTGTGAAAGTGAGTATCTGCCAGCAGCAGCGGATGGTGGAGGTGGATATACGCCACCAGCCTGAGGTTGCTGGGGGAATGCACCATTGCTTAAGAATTGATGGATGGCTGTTGGTGGAACATAATATGGGGAAAAGTAGTGAGCGTATGGAATATAATTTGGAGGATAATGGGGCAGATGCATCCCTGCAGCTTGTCGAAATATAGGGAGAGGTTGCTGAGTTACAGCTGCTGAACTTTGCATAAGCCCAGCAGCTTGAGTTGCAAGTGGTGTTGGAGCCGCTGTAGATAAAACAAGTGGGTTTCCTCCCTGCAAATCATTCTAAATACATATCAGTAAGTACCTTAGTGTTGAGATTACCTCAAGTTAGTAAGTTCAACATAACAGGTGACCCAAGAAATAAACTATTTTTCTGTGCAAATTATTAACAAATACATGTGCTATACGTCTGTGGAGAGTTATGATGGCACAAAAATCACCGAAACGTAAATAAAGTTTGTTCCATGATAAATACAGAAGGGACTGCTAGCACCAAGCACACGATTTTACTGCAGATTGTCAAAAGCTATCTTGAATAGATTTACACTATACTTGGTGGCGCACTGCAACATCTAAGAACTCATACCATTAGCATGAACCTTCTAGTGAATCGAAAATTTGGTAAAACATCAATTTCAAACAGCAAAAGTAGGCATCTCAATACTTATAGAACTTAGAAAGCATTTGCTTAAACATGACTCAGGCTTCTAAGAATGCAATTCCAAAACATTTCATTAATGTACACTACACTATGGAAACTATGTACAGTGTGTGAAAAGGATTGTTTAATTCTCTAAAAATATCTATTTCTTATCACATTTTCTTGAACTATACAAGTCATATAAGTTTATGTAAACAGTCAACCAACGAGAGACATTGAACTGAACCCTGCTAGAACTGCAACCATGATAATAATTCCGATTTGCACCAATAAGAGCTTTTCACTGGGTTTTTAGCAGAAAAATGAACTCTCCATCTAGGCTAAGCACATCATTAGTAAAGGAAATTAAACAATGGACATGTTAAGAAAGCAGAGAGGAGGAACTAATTACTACACAAGGGAATACAATAGACACAGAAAAACCGTTGATGCGAAGAAGGACAAGGGAAGCAGCAAGAGGTGGGTGGTTGTAGTTCTGTGTGCTTCAAGAGTGATTAACCTGAGCACAAGGGATTGGAATTTCCTGGCAGGAGGACCATAGAGATGCTACAGAGCGTGACTAGGTCACTGAGTTTCTTTTTTTTTTTTTGGGATAAGTAACAGTTTCTACAGTTTATCAGTTTACCATTCCATGGTAGACTATGGTAATCATCACATTTGGCTATCATTGATCCAAGCTGTACAATAATTGCAACAATAGTCCTGTCTAGAATACCAACTTTAGGAGGGAAAACAATTCAAAAATGGTTGTAATTTGGTACTTGATGAATCCCCACCCCAGTGACGAACTTTGATCATGATAGATTTTAAGACCAGAAGTCCAATTTATTCCAACTCGGCTAGTCCAACTTTAAGGGAAGAGAAGACAAGGAACCAGAGGAGTGGGAATATAAGTAGGAGTGAGGTGACAAGCATATTCCAATACTCAGTCAAAGGCGTAACTGAGTTTCTCCAACATATATTCCGCAAAGGTATTGTTAAATACCAAATGTAGTGAAGCCGCCTATCATACAATTCCAAACAGAAACATTCATCTTTCTGTCTCTGGGATCATTATTATTTCACTTTACGTCCATGCACCATGAAACCCTTAATAAGCTGTCAATTGCGTTACTCCCCCCTCCCCCCCCCCCCCAAAATATATTTTCCTGAATAAGAGTAATATAAACAATAGAACATACTACCTGATAAAGTACTTTCATACCTCTTGAGCAGATTGAGAAGTTTGTGGAGCCACAACTGCAACATTGCCGTTGTACTTGGTAGAAACTCCTGCTGATTGAAAGGGTGAAATGCGGCCATCACCATCAGCACTGGAGCGGTAGAACTGGGCATAGTAGTTTGTTGGGTCAATTGGTTGCTGAACCTAGAGAAAAAAATGAATTGTTTTTAACAATTCTTGATTCTTGAGTATGAGAACTAAATTTTCTTGAATTGATAATATATTGATTCCACGTGGTCTCAAACTTTTCGGGATATGTCAAATCATCCCCAACAACGTTATTTACTGCTGTCAAATATTTCCTACATTCAACATTAATTTAGACCCCATCTTAACTCAATAAAGCATAAGCTTCGAGGGACCTTGCCACACACAAGTGAGGTGAAACCAACACTGATGACACAATATGAGTCCATGACAAGGTGTTAATCTAACTATGGATATTTTACTTACTGTACTTGCAAGTTTCCATACCAATTTGATCTACATTGAAGCTTCAGAACCAGTAAAATGACAGTACATAGAAAAAGTACATCAAAGAATGAAGGCTTACAACAAAGTTTGGAAGACGAGAAACATCATGAGACTGTGATTCAGAGTTTTCAAAAGGTGCGAGCTGACTGCCTAATGTTGGTGGCACAAAACCAAAACTATAGTTGGGGGATGTACGAACAGCTGAATACTGATGGCCTCCTTGCAGAGTCTCTTGCTTAGATTCACTGTACTCAGGGACAGAGGGTGATACATCTTCTGGCTTTGCAGATAAATTCTCCTGCCCACTTGAAGGCGGAGACTGGTCAGAAAAATCTGCGGTGGTTGGTGGATTTTGATCACTGCATTCACTCGTAAGAATGAAAAACGTTAACATCTTAACATGCTAGAAATGGTAGTATAGATCTAACTATCAGAGTCAAGTGTGATATAACAACATTCCATCAAGATCTAAAATACACAGCTAATGGCAACAAGATAATATGCAACAGAAAATAATAGAAATAGGAGAGGCACTTAAAAGATGAAAAAAAAAAGAAAACTTTGAATAAGACATTTTAGGTCTCAATCTTCAAGAAGATTTTTCTAAAAGATAGAATTAGAGGATTCTGTCCATGAAATTAATTCTCAAACCTTGTGAAAAGAAATATTTGAAATTCGGGTTTCTTTAAGATTTTGAAGAAATATTTGCAAACAAAAAACATCCAAAATCTGTTTTTTGAAGTTGTGGTTTGAGGGTGTATTTCAAAGTATATTTTTCTAAATAATTAAGATAGCTCTTCTTGTACGCAAAACACACTCACTTCCACAATTTTTTTGTCAAAGAAACTACAAATATCCAAATACGTCTCAGTTTCAATATGGTTGTTCTAAAAGATTATTTCAAAAAAAACCTTTCCAAATGTTGTCCAAACTTCTAAGAAAAGAAGAAAACTAGGTCAGTGCAGAAGATATTTGGAGAAGGCTTGCCTTTGGTTCCAGAAGAACCTAATCTGGAAATGGTTCTGGGTGAAAGTTTAGTGTTTGGATTACTGTTAGTTTGGAAGAATTGGTTTCAAATTCAGATTTTGCTTAGAAAAAGATTGTTAATCAGTATTTGGTTTCCAAAACCAGATCAAGTTGGTTTCAACTTTTCCCAAACCAAACAACACTTGGTTTTAGTTTTTGGAATGCTTTTTGAATCATTACCAAAACAACACATAGCTGCCAGCTGTCTGAAAAATTGAAGACCGAATAATGAGCACTTGAATCTAAAATGCATCACTAAATTTCGCTAACTAAAATTTTTCAATCTCCAAACTATTGAAAAAATATATTACTTGAATTATATACTGAAACATATTTGAATATCTTGTATAATATTACTGCAAAACTGGACTTTGAAACAAACAATTCCCTCCTTAGTCCTTACCCCCTATAATGCTTAAAATATCTTTTGTAAGATAATAATATACAACTCAAACTGGAGAAACCCCTTCTAACAACGTTGACATCCACCAACTAATTATATGCATTTCTCTTTTAATTGCCGTGTAATATAAAACAGCAAAAACAAGACATTCCAGATTTTCCTACATCTATACATCTAACAGGAGAAATATTACTGATACTACTCATCCTAGTCCTAGGTTTCTAAAGCTAAAAGAAGAGCAACTACCAAAAGCTTTCACAAGTCATAAACAGGGGAGAAGAGGAATTGAGGGAAAAGAGACCATGCGATGACGGACCTGGAAAATTGCTCATTTTCTGTTTCTTCAATATCCTCAGAACTTCCAGAAAGTGATGGAGTCTTTTCTTTCTCAGCAGCATTGTAAGGGCTCACACCTAAGCCCAGGCTAGCTTCAAAACTTCCAAAACGGAACCCAAGTTTTTCAGCCTCAGGCACATGAAGGTGGTTAGGGATAACAACATGCTGAATCTCTGAAATGTGTGATTTTTCTAGCTTCTGCTGCAGTTCCGAAGTCCCTTCCTTTGATTCAACACTGGCAGACGTAGGCTGCGGTTGTGTATCGACTTCAGCAGAAACTGTAGAAAGATCAGATGAACTAGCAGATATAGCTTTACCCTGAGCAATATTATTGTGTGTAGGCTTTGGCTTCCATTCCTTACCGGGAACAGCTGCAGTGAAATAAAGAAGACAGGTGTTTAGCTTCAGCATGACAATATGAATGAATTGCAAGTAAGAGACCCTAATTGCTACAATTCTGCTGAAATCAAATTTAACAAACAGCAACAGTATCATAACACTATAAAGCCGCAAACAATGGAGTTATTGAGTCAACCGGAGACCAAGAGTAGTCAACATCTGGGAATGACATTTTTGGGTTGCCTTATTCCAGAAAAACAAAGAATAAGTTTAAACAAAAACGACACTTGTACAGTAAACCAGCAGACATAGCATGGACCAGGTACATGACTTCACTAGCAACAACAACCATTCTGTTTTGGAAAATTAAAGATCACTGGTACACTAAGACCCCCAAGTAGGACTATAGACACAAGGAGGAGATACAAACAGAAAATGCAGATATATGAGAAATTTAGAAGAGAATCACAATTGAAAATGAGAATAAGAGATGATCACCAACTGGAAAAAAACAATCACTCAGCACTAGAAAAAAATCGATATGAAAAGGTTCAAAACTTTTTACCAATACAAAAAGGTAAAGGTACAAACCGAAAAATGCAGATAAATGAGAAATGAGAAGAAAATCGCAATTGCAAATGAGAATAGGAGATGACCTTTTTATCTCTCAAGTTGGACCAACAAAAACACCAACTGGCAAAAAAAAGATCACTCTCAGCTCTAGAAAAAATCAATATGAAAAGGATCAAACTTCTCACTAAAAACAAAAGGAGAAGGTACAGAAAGCATTGAGCACGTAATTAGAGGGCAAAAATGGAGTTCTTCAATCATCAAGTAAGAACCATTATTAACAATTATATTAGCAATATCAATTAAAAGAGTCTTTCATGGAGAGGGAGGGGGAAAGAACAATATACTAATGTGTCGAGTAGTCAACTTGTAAAGTACTATACTTTTTTGTGGGCCAACCAGTGGACGGTTGTTGTAATTAGATGAAGGCCTACTAAGAGAAGCAGCACCCTGAGCCAATGAAGCACATTGTGAGGAATCTGGAAGCTGATTCTTTCCAGGCCCCTGGAATTTGCTTGACATTTTTACTTGCACAGTCGAATTTCTAGAGTCAGAAACTGCTATACAGCATAGGCAGAAACAAATACATAAGCTTCATTAACTGGACGAGAAATAAGTATATCTTCCTAAAAACCAAACAATGACAATCAAGTTCTCAGACAAATCTTCACAGGCTTACCTGTGGTTGCCTTGCTCCCGATCGAGTTGGTATGGACATGATCAGATGACACATGCTGGCCACCAACTTCCCTTCTAATTGTGCCTACTGCACCAGGGGGTCGTGAATCATGAGATGGCAAAAGAACAGGATCTGATGCTGAAAAATAAGCTCCTGACGAAGGTGGTGAAGACAAGGAGGTTGAAGAGTTGCTGGAGTTAGGCATCTTCTGTCCAAGTGTATCCCTGGTTCCTACGGACACTCTGGGGCTTTTGCTCGCACCATGACTTGGAGTGTGCAGTGGTTCCTCCGACTTGACAGAGCCAGCACCTGCAGTGGCTTCAGATTGCTTAATCCCTCTGCCTGCTGATGCATGGGCATCATGTACAACACTATTACTCCCAAAAGCTACAGCACCCGGCCCCTTGGCTCTGGAACTTGATGAGCTGCAAAAGAGCCAAAAAGGTTAGGTCACAGAAATATTCAAACTATGTATAGGAAACAAAAACCATATTTTGTAATCTGAAGGGGTTTAACAGTGGCAATTCAAGGACCACGCATATGCTGTAATGCAGACGGAGTAAAATCCAAAAACATCAATAATACCTTGAAGTATTCTTCGCCTCAATAGTTGGTACGGAGGATGGCTTCACACTCTTGTCAGAAACTTGACTGGCTCCATTTTCCTTATCAGGTGCAGAGTTCCTTCGACCACCAGCATCTAACCAAACACATACACATCAATTATGAGTGGATAGGAAAAGAGGGGCTCATTAGACTCAATCTGAAAGATATAGTGAAAACTCTCCCAAGGTAAAGGAGAAGGTCTCAGTAAGTTATGTTAATTGTTCAAAGCCTACTCGCTGCCAAAAAGGCAGAATGTCAGTCCTCTTTGTTACCTTTTGACCAGTGCAACTTTAAAAAGTTAAAAGTGAGAATCAGTTATAATTTGCAGCAACTTATAATGTGCTTAAATATATCAGGCAAACTGTGTAAAACTGTCTGAGATTGTTGATTAGAAGCGGCATAAAGATCACAATAACATAAAGTGGTATTAATTTGGATTCTTAGAGATGCTTTTGTCATTTTGCACAAAGCGTGAACGAAATAAAAAAGGAAAGCAGGTCAGCAATTTAAAAAGCACGCAAGAATCATGTTATCACAAGAATGACAAATATGAAATCACAGGCAGCATAAGAGATCACAAATACAGAAAAATAACAACAAAATGGATGTTCACCAAGCGAAACATGGCGAGAAGTGAAGTTTCCCCGACTCCCCTTGTTTCCCCTTCCCTGCATAGCTGGTTTCCACTTTGGCTCAGCAGACTCCTTGTTCAAATTCTGCATGAAGACAAATCAAGTTGTAACAATTCAGGAACAGCATGTAAAAGGCCGAGGAAGCATGTCATACTAACACTCACATTCATTCGGTCGTTAAGAGAGAACATGTGAAGAAATTATAGCATCGTGCTGATATGAAAATTGAACTATAACATGGAATTCTACAGGAAAAGAAACTCATTTGACATTCATGGGGTCCACAAGAGCAAAAAATGAACTAATACACACCAAGGTGCTCATGCCTACTTGCACATTCCGGATTTTATTGCATTAATCAGGTTTGTTATACCAAGTAGACATCCTCTGCACTATAAAATACATTATTTTTTTTGCACATCAGCCAGCTAAGTTGCAACTTAGATGACAGTGGGTAATAGCTTAAGCATTCACACATGCAGAACAGCATCATCTTAGCAAAGAGCTTTAATTGAGATGGTACGTTACATTCTTTTTAGTGTCAGGCAATAATTGCTCCACCACCCTAGGTTCAATTTTGATCCATGAATCTGCATCAGCTAATATATCACTTGTCAATATGTATGTTAACCTCTTCGGACGCCTGGAATCAGCTGAGGCCTTAATTAATGCATCCCCCACCCAGAAAACGCAAATAAATTAATGGGGGAAAATTAACCTCTAAACCACTTTTATGAGAAATTTACAGGCATATCAGGTCAGCATTACGTTATGCCCTATGGGTCTTTGTGGAGAGTGTTTGTAAGCATGCAAAGTAGTAACTAACCATACCTCTCTTCTTCTGTCGCGTTTCCTTTTTACTTCATGGAATGTATCTGTAAATAACCCCTCAAATTAGATGAGTAAAGAAAAAAGAATTATATATTTCCATAGCTAGGAAGGAAAGGAAACAACAACAAAAGTCTAGCTGGGGCAGTATGGGTAGCTTTAAAAAGAACCACTCGCAGAGAACATCAAAATACAGAACACACAAAACAAGACCAAACTATACTTTTTTTTACGAGAAGGCTTGCAAATTTCTAAGTAGACTTGTTACCTTGAAACCCATAGGTTACTAAGTGCATTAAATTATTAAAAAGTCAGCAAGACAAGATAATGGAGCAAGCAAAATTTTCTGCTCCTATATTTTGAAGGTTTGGATTTCTATGAAAGAATGCGTTGGATCTAACAGTCATAAATGTAGTAAAGTAAACAAGAAAGAAGAACAGTTGACCCTCTTAATTGCTTAGTTAGTATTAAATACCAAATTCATCGACAACTCCGCCGTGCACCAAATAGAGGATGCAGAGTGTGGCTAAACCTTCTCTATAACAAAATATAACTGCAAAATGTTATCTTTGAACAAAAAATGTAGCTCAAAATGTTATCAGCACCAACCGGCTTACTTTTTTCTCCCTTTTTTTACATGTAGTACGGACCAAATATATGAATTCTTTGTGCCCTTTCTGCTATAAAAATTGTCTTTGACACAAATCAAGGGTTCTCCAAAACTAGAGGTTCTGTCAATGTAATCGGCATAAAAAAATTCTTTTGGGAGGGGGAAGCTATCTCTGTTAAAAAAGGGAGGGATTCCTGAAAACTTGCATAGAGTACCAAAACAAATCAAAAGGACCATGTTTTCACACACACACACATATATATATGCTCAAAACAATTTTAACAGCCTGATAAAGTCCACCATTGAAATTCAGACCCAATTCAGTATGAGACGCATGCAAATAAGGAAACAAAAGAAGAAAGACATCAAAAATAAAGGCCAATATTCAGGAGAACAAATAGAATAAAAATGTCACCAAAACTCACTGTATAGAGTAATCAAGACAGAAAAGTAATCATACAAAAAATGGAAGATCAAACATCATATATACATAGCTAAAAATATGTGTGTATAGAGAAGCATATATTTATCTGACCCTGAAAGAGGAGTTTTTGGGCAGTCTCATTGGGATCCATAGAACATTCTTTGAGCATTGCATATATTTCATCCTCACTATGATTCCCAGTGATCTCTTTTATATTCTGAATCGTTTTCCGAACACTGGTCGGAATTGAAACCCTAGCCCCTCCAACAACTCCACTACTGTTGCTGCTACTCATCTTCACCACCCCTCCCCAACCACTTACCCCACAAACAATTTTCTTTCTATATATATGTATATATCTCTTCTATATCTATCTATATATATTTTAGTGTATCTCTATACGTTTAGAGAGAGAAAAAGAGGGAGGGAGGAGAGAAAGAGGGAAAAGAGAGTAATTGTATTTGGTGAAGAAAGAGGAGACTTAGGAGAAGGGTTTTGAATATGAATTTCACTATTTAATTGTTTTGTTTTGTTTATTATAGAACTGTCCACTGTGGAACAGGGGTGCTTTCCTTTTTTCCGTCTTTTAATTATTTTTTCCCCTTCTAAGAGTTTTAGTAGGCGTTAGGACATAAGAATGTAAAATTCGAAAAAATTGTGAAATTTTTTCCGAGTGAAAATGTTATTTGAAATTTAGAATTATGTTTTGGGAGAATTTACTGGGTAGTTGTTATTGTTATTATTGTTTGGACATTTATTTCAGTTTGGATTGTTTTTAAAGTTTTGTAAATTTGAGTGAAAATTTTGGAAAATAGTTTTTCGCAGTTTTTCAAATTTTCGAAAATTTTCAAAATGCATCTCAAATGAAAATTGATAATTTTATGAACAAATGCTGATTCAAAAAAAAAAATTTAGAAAAAATCTTCCATCAAATTTTATATCCAATCGGGCACTAAATACTAAATTTATGTCCAAACGGGTACTAAGTGAAAAAGGTGCACCCCTTAATTAACATAGAGAAGATAAACAGTGAAATTGAATCATATTGCTAAATAATGTAATGTGGTATGTAATTGCAATTATTTGGTAATAACTAGTGGTAAGTATCCAGAGATCTTAACATTTTGTTTGGATGGTTGTCACCTACTATATTGCATCATATCGTTACTTTAAATATGATGTTTGTTTTGATTGTTATTTAAATTTTATTGTATCTTATCGTTAAGTCTTTCATTACGTAACGACGAAATGTGTCACTTTATGTAACGACAGATTAAATACGATGTTTGTTTTGATTGTTACTTAAATGTTATTGCATCGTATTGTTAAGTCCGTGGTTAAGACGAATGTGCCACTTTACGTAACGACCGATTTGGTGTATCATGTCGTTACCTTGTCTTTTTCTCTCAATCTCACCCTTCATTATAATTAAATAATTATATTTTATCATTTATCCTATATCTTCATATAATAATTTTACCCTGTTTCATAATTTTTTTTATAATATTGCAAGTTTATTCTTCATATTGCTTGTGCGTACCATGAAACGACGTCATACGATATAATCTATCCAAATATTGTATTCATCAAACAGTACAATACAATATAATACAATATAATACATTATAAAACGATACGTAACAACGTAACCATCCAAACAAGCTCTAAGTTTTGAGTTCTAGGGAGAGATTCATTTTTGATTAAAAAAAAATTTACTCCTAAAGTGAAATTCTCGAATTAATCGGACCCAAAATGAATATTGAATATCAAATAAAAGAATAATGAGTAACTATAAGTTCGAGTAAAACGATCTATGGACATTTCACTACTCATTTGTTATTACATTTTCTTCAATGTTGCAATTTTTAGATTTATTCTTTTAGTTTTAAACTTTTCAGTTAGCTTTACTAGTTTTTTCTCAATTCTTATTTTTGTCTTTACTAGTTGGGTGACTAATATGTCATAATTCGATTAGCTGACTGCTAATATAGTGTAGTCAAATTATATATTTCGCATACATTAAACATGTGAATTCTTGTTTTTTGTGATTTTATTACAAAATTAAATAAAGTGAATTAAATGAAAAATCAACATCATAAGCATTATCTATTGCTATGTGTGACGGAAGATTTGTAATTATCAGAAACATTAAAAAAATGAGTATTCAATAGTTGTCATATAAGTTTATAATTAGATTATGTGACAACTCGAATCAAATAAAAATTTAGATAATCGAAATGTAATTCTTAACATTTAATTTTTACAGAACTACCAAATAAGTAGGTAAAGAAGGATCAGATTCATATTTTTTATATCTCATTCAATCGACTTGAAAATTTTCCTTTTTAAAAAAAAATTTAATTTATTTTCAAAATCGATGGACCCATTAATGGACAAGAGGGGTTGATCTGATCGTATGGCCGTCCAACGGGACGGGACGGCCCGTCCCGTCCCGCGTCCCGTCCCGCTTCAAGTCAAATGGGATGGGCCAACGCGGGACGGGACGGGACGACCATTTCGTCCCGTTTGTCCCGTCCCGTTTCATCCCGCTTTGTCCCGTCCCGTCCCGCGTCCCGTCCCGTGTCCCGCCAGATTTTAAAAAAAAAAAAAGAAAACTAGTCGTTTATGTTAGATGTACATGCCATATTTTTAACTTGATTGTAAAATATGGTCTTAATTTATTTTCTGATGCTTGTAGTAAAATACAACATGCTTGTAACTATATTTTTCGTGCTCATAAACAAAGTAGAATTCGTGAATTTGCTCAACAATGTGTTAGTTTTGGCCTTCCATTTAGAAAAGTTCCAAAAGATATTTGTACTAGGTGGAATTCTACTTATGAAATGCTTAAAGTTGCTTTTGATTATCGGGTGCCTATCCAAAAAGTATTTAATATGCGTAATGCTTACCTTGTTGATCAAATTGTTGATTCTGATTGGGATGCGATCAGAGAGCTTACTATATTTTTAGAAAAATTTTATTATGCTACAAAATAATTTTTGGTATATATTATCCTACTGTTAGCCAAATATTATGGTATATTTGTGGAATTTCTGTTGTATTTTCTAAGTATAAAACAAATCCAACTTATGCACCAACCATTAAAGAAATGATTTTAAAATTTAAAAAGTATTTTTTCCCTATTCCCGAAGTTTATTTAATTTCTACTCTAATTAACTCATCTTTAAAACTAAGAGGTGCAAAGGGACTTATTCGTAAAATTTATGAAAATTTAGAAATTCAAGAAAACGAAGAATCATCTCTCGAAAACTGCCAAGCTAGCATATATTCCTATGCTAGATTTATGTTTGATAAATATAAATCTATGGATACAACTAGTACTGAAACTGCTCTTTCTATTTCTAATCTGGAGCAGAAGTTTTATGGGAAGATATGGATGATATAACAGGTTTGGATTCCTCTATTGATGATGAACTTGATTCTTATCTTAATCAAGGATTGGAAACTATTAAAGACGAAGAAGGCAAGGAACAACTTTTGTCAGGATGGAGAGAGCGTGGCAAGGCATTTCCAATACTTTCAATTATGGCCCGAGATATCCTGGCTATTCAAGCATCATCAGTAGCATCGGAGAGTACTTTCAGCTTGGCAAGATTTCAAATTGGAGATCATAGACATTCATTAGCGGAGGACAGTCTAGAGATTTCCGTATTATTCAGAGATTGAATTAATTCAGAAAGAAGAAATCTTGGTTTTGAAAAATTAACCACTAGGGAAGAAGAAGAATACAATGAGATACTAACCACTGGGAGCGATGACGGCACGGAGCTCATGGAACATCAATCAACATTGCCAATTCCATTAGAATGTCCCAGAGATATTATTGATAATTTACAAATAAGCAATATAGGAGCTTACAAATATTAGTATGATAATTTGTAATTGGCTATTAAGAGGTCTAGTTCAAACAGAACCCTCCCTAGAAAGTAGCTGCATAGATTAGATTATCTTCAAAAGAATTATATTTGTATTTGAGATTTGAAAGTTTTATTAATAAAATAAAAGGCTCTAAGCGTTGAATTATTTTTATGAATTGTCTTAAATAAATTATAACTCTATTATAAATTTATATTTACTAGAATATTTCATTACAAGTCTTTTGTTTTAATATTTTATAATTATTTACTTAGTTTTGTAATTTTCGTTTTAATAAATAAGTCAAAAAATTAGCCGTTGCAAACTTAAAAACTTATGTCATTTTAAAAAATTAGACATTTTTTTAATAAAAAAAATACACTTAAGGCCCACGAACCCGTCCCGTCCCGTCCCGTTTCGTCCCGTCCCATCCCGTCCCGTCCCGTTTGTTAGCGGGACGGGATGGGACGACCGTTTCGTCGCGTTTGTCCCGTCCCGTTTCGTCCCGTCCCGCCACCGTCCCGCTTAAATGTCGTCCCATCCCATCCTGTCCCGTCAATTTTGTCCCGCCCCGTCCCGTCCCGTCCCGTTGGACAACCATAGTGATCGTAAGCAACCCCAACTTCCAACCGAGAGGTTGTGATTTCGAGTCTCCCCAAGAGCAAGGTGGGAAGTTCTTGGAGGGAAGGATGCTGGGGGTCTATTTGGAAACAACCTCTCTACCCCAGGGTAGGGGTAAGGTCTGCGTACACACTACCCTCCCCAAATCTCACTAAGTGGGATTATACCGGGTTGTTGTTGTTGTTGTTGTGATGGACCCATTAATAAACAAAATGAAAAAAGTCAAAAATTAATTTGGCGACTAAAAGATCACCATCATAGTTTGCATAGCAGTAACATAATTTGCTCTTTTAAAGTTGATATTGTGTTCTAAATTTTTTGTTTGAGACTAATTAAATAGTTTGAGACGAGAGTCTCCTGAAAACAGCCTCTTTGTCCTTTTTTGGGTAGGGATAAAATCTGCGTACACTTTACTCTTCCCAAAATCCATTATTGAAATTTTACTGAATATGTTATTGTTGTAATTAAATAGTTTACATGTTCTTGCATGTATAATACTTGGAGCTTTGTGGGGGCAAGTAGGTGTCCACATGGGTCCCACTTGGCAAGGTATATAGGTGGATGGATTGCTTAGATGGCATGATCAAATATTGTCTCACCTTTTTTATCATAATTTTCAAAAGTTCATTAAAAGGAAAATTCGAAAAAGAAGAAAAAGAACAAAGATGCAGATTGAATCTGGGTGCTAATCTGCGAATAGAGCAGCACACAATGTGCATGGATCTGTACACTTTTTTCCTCATTCATGTATTGGTGCAACTTTTGCATATTCAATATGAGAATTCCTATAATTTTCACTGAAAATATTTTCGAGAACACTATCTTTCAAGGGGTATATCAGTAACTTATTAAAAATGTATTATTTTTAAATCCAAACATCTGGTATTAAACAATTTCTTTTACTAAACACGCACTTCACTTTAGAAAATTTAAGTTGATTTTAATAAAAATGACTGGGTATTATAGATTTTATGACAACTGTTGAATATTCATTATTCGTTCAAAAAAAATTAGATAATCAAAATATAGTTCTTGAACTATGACCAACAATATATTTGTGCACAAAGTTACAATTTCTTAGTATTATTTATCGCATACATATATTACAGACTTTATTTTTACAAATTTTAAGTTAAACAAAATGGTCAAATATCATTTAAAATTTTCATTCATGCTTCATACACTTTAAATTTGAATAATCAAACGAAAGTTATTTTATATAAATGCTTAAGGAACTTTGATTTGAAAACAAGTAAGGTAGGGATTAGCGATGCATACAACTAGTTATGCATGAATTAACTATGTGAGAATTATAATACGAGAATTAGTTATGCAATAATTAACTATACAAGGATTAGTTACGCAAGAATTAGTAATGTAGATATTATTTCTTGTTGTATTTTTGAGTTTTTGTATAATTTTTTAAATAATAATCAAATATTTTATTAAAACTTTGAATTTAAGAATCGAGATTTGGCATATTAAACTTAGGAAAAGAAAAAAAAAATTGGAAGTGTGAGTATAATTTTGTCATTTTATTATTTTAGTATATTAATACATATATTATTATTTTACATTCTTTTCACATAATAATACATAATTCGTATATATTTTATTCAAATAGGCAAAATGCAACCAAACAATGCATTATTTATGCTGAAACTTATACTAGGATTTTTATGCAAATAAAGAATGTATTTGTTATGATACAATAAAAGAAGAATAACAATATTGCAAAGAAAAGTAGGGAGAAAGAATTCTTATTGATTTTGGGATGATTTACAATGGGGTAACACCCCTCTATTTATAGGGGGAAAATGACTTAGTTACAAAGTAAAACTCTCTAAAAGATAGACATTCACTCTAAATAGAATTCTATTCATAACACTCCCCCTTGAATGTCTACTCAATAAGTAATGTGTCTCATTAAAATCTTAACTAAAATAAAAACCAATGAAAAAAATTCTAGAAAAGAAAAAAGAGTACACATATCTAATAATACGTCTTTTGATTGCCTCATTAAAAACCTAACAAGGAAAATCCAATGGGACAAAACCTTGTAAGGAAAAAAGAGTGCAACGCGCATTAACTCCCCCAAATGAGAGCATCAATTCACATCCTTGAGCCTTCGCATCCCAATCTTGTGCACTAGCTTCTTTAAGGTTGACGTCGGCAAAGATTTGGTGAATAAATCACCCATATTAACTCCAATGAATATGTTGCACCTTGAAAACCCTCGCTATCACATTATCGTGCTTATAGTTATAGCAAGATACCTTTGTGCACAAATTGCACTTAGGATATGGTCATTCGTGACCAAAAAATTCTCCAAAATTTGCATATTCTATGAGCATTTAAATCGTTCATGGATTGTCATGTAAGTATAGTCAATAAGCCATATAAATAGAGTTTAGATTTACATCAAGTTTTTATGTCATGCCAGACATATAAGATACATAAAGGTGATAACCCACACCATTGACTTTATACTTTTAAATGTTTGGATTGCAGGTCCAAAACTACCTGTCTTTCATATGAAACCAAATTCTACTTGAATTGTTTCTCCAGACTTAATATCCTCATATATATTTAGTGCTATAATCAATGTCGTCGACAAACATTTTATTTTTCATAAAGACATAAGATAGAGATCTCTTTATTCACATATTCAGGTACCTAAATCTCTCATGAGATTTTATGAAGTGTTATGTCATGTGATCTTCTAGATCACTTGCCTCCTTTATTGTGATCATTTGCTCATCATCTTTATCAAGAATTTTTATTTGAAACCGATTTGTCTATATACTTTAAGTGTACTATAGGCTTTGTCCTTCTAGGACTTATTCTAATATGAGCATTTGCAGTGAGAATATAGTTACTTTCTTGGGTCAGCAAATATGTCTGGCATGCTTTGCAATATATTGCAGATACAAGAGGGGTTGCTCTGATGGTAAGCAACCCCCACTTCCAACCAAGAGGTTGTGAGTTTGAGTCTCCCCAAGAGCAAGGTGGGGAGTTCTTAGAGGGAAGGATGTCGTGGGTCAATTTGAAAACAGCCTCTCTACTCCAGGGTAGGGGTAAGGTCTGCGTACACACTACCTTACCGAGACTCCACTAAGTGGGATTATACTGGGTTGTTGTTATTGTTGTTGTTGAATTATCTTTTTTTAACTTCGGGTTCATATTATCTTATTCGAGGATCTATATGTACAAATGATAATTTATTTCACGTAACTTTTTCTCAATTATTTATCACGTCTCCCCCATATGTTAGAAAAACTAACTTTGTCACGACCCAATTTCACAATGGGTCATGAGGGCGTCTGACACCCTAGTCAGGCAAGCCAATGCGGAAACATTACTAACATTCTTATGTGCACTAAGAATATAAGCATGCGCAAATATGCCGAGACGACAGCTCGATCCAACAGAAATAAACTGTGCACTTGCCGAAGGTCATTTACGCGCCTATAGGTGCATCTATTCATACCGAGGCGATCGGCCTGATCCACAAATAAGAAGAAAATATCAAGTATACACACAAGGCACACCAATAGTCATTAATGCCAAGCAAGACTTCAACAATCATACAAGCATATTTTTATTCCCTTTTTAAATCTCTAGCATATCCTAGGTGCTCGGAATAACAAGGTAATATAAAGATTTACACAAACAAGCATGATGTGGGTCCTGAACTACCCAGACAATTATCATAGTAGTAGCTACGCATGAACTTTCGTCACCTAGCGCGTGCGTAGCCCCCGCATTTAGAAACAATTATTCGATTATAAATTCTACGGGGATAATTCCCTCTTACAATGTTATAAAGGAGACTCACCTCGCTCCAAAGCGCACTTCCAATATCAAGAACAAGCCAAAGCCCTTACTTCGAAGCCGAACAATTCCAAACGGGTTAAAATAGGTAAAAACTAGTCAATAAAGGCTTAAAAGGTCGAATTCTAACTATTTAAGTAATTTTCCAACCTTTTCCACAAGTTTCCTAAATTCCGACCCCGGGCCCACGTGCCCGGATTTCGATATTTTTTGAAGGAAATTGTTCTCTACACCTAAGGATCAATAATATATAAATTTTAGTCCATTTCATAATAAATTTCATGCTTAAATCTTAATTTTATTAAAACCCTAGGTCTAGCTCTAACCCTTTGATTTTATCTAATTTTTTGTGTTTAATTTACCTAATATACATGTATTTAAACTAATAATGAAGGGGAGTAACTTACTTTGAAGTGCTATATTGAAACACTCACTTTGGAAGCCCCCAAATCGCCGAAGTGTGGAGTGTAAAATGAAAAATAGTGTTTGAGTTCGAATTAAATGAAGGCCACTGCCCAACGATTTTTGCTTCTGCGGTTAAGGGACCGCATCTGCGAAGATGGGACCGCATCTGCGGAACTGGGCAAGAGGGGGTTGGACCGCTTCTGCGGTCTGAGGTCGCATATGCGGAATCGCTTATGCTGTTACTGGGACGCTTCTGTGATTTTCCCTTGGCCTGCCCCTTTTCGCTTCTGTGATGGCATGACCGTATCTGGGCCCAAGAACCGCAGATGCGGTTATGACTGAAGCAACAACTCCAGCCCTTCTTAAATTTTCCTACTTCGCTCGAACCTTGCTCGTTTGACGCTCGAGGCTCCCGAGCCCCGCCCGAACATACCGACAAGTCTGAAATCACGAGGCGGACCTACTCAAACCCTCGGAACTCCCAAAACAATAATAAATTTTGGAATCATGTCCTAAAACCAAATGGATCAAACTATTGAACTTCAAGTTCTTAATTCTCTTCTAACGGGTCAAAATACCCTTAAACTACTCAGATTGATACCAAATTTTATGGACAAGTCTTAAACAATATTACGGACCTGTACCAAGCTTCGAAACCAAAATTCGAGCCCGATACCTAGGGAATCAATGATTACTTAGTTTCTTTAATTCCTTAAAACTTCGATTAAGCAATTTTAGATAAAAATTCATTACTCGGGTTAGGGACCTCAGAATTCGATTCCGGACATACGCCCAAGTCCCATATTTTTCCACGGACCCTCAAAAATTATCAAATCACTAATCCGGGTCTGTTTTCCTAAAATGTTGATCGAAGTCAAACTTGATCTTTTTAAGAAATCTTAAAGAAGCAAATGGGCATATTTTTACTCAAAACCTTTCCAATTCCCGAACCAATTGCCCCTGCAAGTCGTAAATTAGTTAAAGCAAGTGCGGGAGGCTTTATTTAGGGGAACAAGGTTCTAGAAGGTAAAACATCCGGTCGGGTCGTTACAAACTTATTTCCTTAAATTTGAGAATCCATCTTTGTGCGTTATGGTATTAATCAAAACATACACCGCACATCAATAATAATAAGATAAAATTATTTGGTTCCTGTCCTTGAACCACTTATGAGGTGAGAAAACAATATATTTTCGTATATAACGTATATCAAGCTGATATAGATAATTTTATTCTCATAAGCAATAGTTTAGTTATTAAGTGGAGGCACTCAATAAATCATTTTGCTAAATCAGCTGCGATGTAAACCAACTTATCAAGATGAACTATCTTGATTAAAAAAAATCTGAAAATTATGCTCTAAATCAAATTATTGAGCAAGTTACCTCGCAAACACCAGGTTGCAGGTTAATAATAATCGCACATGTAAACATCTCATAGATGCGTTTTATGTGGTATACATGGCGGTTGAATGGGCTCATATTCACTTTTGATATTTCCAGCATTCATGGGATTCAATCTCAATTTTAGTTGGTCTATTAATTATAAGAACAAGTAACATAAGAGAATTCGTAAAGAACTTTCTAGTTCTTTAATATTTACCCATGTGAATTCTCTTTTATTTTTGCACATCATCCTTAAATTGATATGGCTAAACCAATTATGCCAACTGAATAAATTATGAATATTGATAAACTTTAGATTTACACCATGACGTGTGCAATTATCAATAAACTCCAAGTTTATTATGATATGAGTTTTATATCAATAAACATCCACTTTATTGTGGTATTCTTTTATTTGTGTAGTACAAACTGGAGAATAAAGTGGGTAACTTTTCACATATATATTACCCCGCTACAAGTTGTAGTAATAGAAGATATTAAATCTTTTCTTTATCTATAGTCTCAATAACCAATCGCTTTCGCGTATACTTTGGAAACTGAATATGTTTCTTTGAGACGTACTATAACACAATAGCTTATTGGTATTTCTCCAAAATAGTATAATTGGCTCTTGTAGAGTTCTTAATTAATTTTGTACTATCACATATTCATCAATATTCATATGGTGATTATCTCTTTTAAGGAGAAAGTTATACCATTATGGTCATGGTCAAAATTATATGCAAGATATGTTTCTTGCATTATTGTTGTCCTTTAATAATCACATAGCCAAAACATTTTAGCGTACATTAGGTACGTGTCCAATAACCATTCATGCCATAATAATAACATTATTTTCGTATATCATTTCAAACCTCCTTCTAGAGGTGAGTGTGGTATATTCACTACCACTAGTACGTTCATATTCTTCCAAAAATGAATATGTATTGATAAATCAGATGTTGTCACATTCACATCACGAATGTACCATAATCATATGTATATGCTTTATAAATCTCATGTCAAATTAATGACAAATATTATTTTCACAAAGCGAAGTATTATTTTGAGAATCGTTATTATTCTCATTATTACAATGATGGCGATTATAATTTCGTTTATTGCCACGTCCACATCAATTGTTAACTTCACGCTAATATTTTTTTCTTCTTTCAGACGTATTACATACTGCTATCATATTCTCTTAAGGGAATGAGAATTAAGCAAATTCAATGGGACGGATTTCCACCTCTTTGCCCACAATCATACGTGAATTTGATCATGGCAAGACATAGAAATTTTACCATTTCAGGTGGTTATAATTTCTTACAAACTCCATTAGAGTTATAATCAAATTTTGTTGTCTTTGCTTGTATATAAAATCAAATTATAGAATTTCATGAATTTAAAAGAGAAAAAAAGAAGTAAAATACTTACCTTAAATCCATAATTTAATCATGAAGGAAGTTCATGGAATAATTGACAATCATTATGCTCAATCCCAAAGCTTCTACTCAATTGCTTAGAGTCTCGTGCTGATAACGTGTTGTGAAACATTAAAAGAAGAAGAACAACATTGCAAAAAAAAAAGTAGGGAGAGAGAATTCTTATTGATTTTGGGATGATTTACAATGGGGTAAAACCCCTCTATTTATAGGGGAAAAATGATTTAGTCACAAAATAAAACTTTCTACAAGATAGACATTCACTCTAAACAGAATTCTACTCATAACAGTATTATTCATGTCGAGACTTTATCAAAATTATTTTGCTTTATACATCAAACTGAATGGGCCCTAAATACCCAATAAAGGTTAGGATGACTATATTGAACAATAGGAGGTTGTTTGATTTGCCAAACAAATAGTTAAAATAGCACGGTCTAGCCAGTTTTTGGGCTGGTCATTCAAAAATAGCCAGCATTTGCCAAGTCATTGAAAAATAGCTACTACTTTGCTGCAACAGAGACCGGTCTAGCATAATATACTGGAGTTCGATGCACCTGTGTATGAACTTCCAGTATATTATGTTGGATCGGTATATTTTTCTGGCTCCAGTACAATATACTGGAGACTGGAGCACCGGTGCTCCAAACTCCAGTATATTATGCTGGACCGGTATATTATACTGGAACCCAGTATGTTATGCTGGAGTATTTTTCCGGTTTTTGAACAGTGTTTTCGTTCAGGCTTATCTTTACATGAAAAATGGCTAAATTTCGATTACTTTTTAAACTGTGGCTATTTTTGAATGACCACTTATAAATCTAGCTATTTTTAAATTTCTTCCAAACAAATAAGACATGCGTTATATAACAAGATTGTAATGTAATAAATAGTAATCAACAATTATTTAGTACATATACAGTTTGATAAAATATATATCATTTCATATTCATACTAATTCTATGTATTGCCTAATCAAACAACATAATCCAATCACCATTATCACAAATTCACAATGCCGTATCATCGATATAATTTGAGACTCGAATTGAATGTCTTATCATTATTGTATATCAGATAGCAGTGTTAATGGAAAATCAAAAAATCGAACCAAACCAAAGACTAACTTAAATCGAAGAAAAAATTGAGTTTTTTTTGTTTGGTTTGGTTTGATTTTAGTTTTAATATTAAAACCCCATCAAAATTTAATTTGATTTTTGTTCTAAGCATAAAATAACCGAAAAATCATATAAAATTATCACACCCCAAAATCAAACTAGTCGTGATGACACTTAACCCAACACGCTAGGTAAGCCAACTAATAGTCAGCATAATCCAAATGAGATTAGTAGAAAAATTAATGATAAATTAAATAAACTTTAATACAATAACCCAATGTTGGTAATACAAATCATGAGCTTCTAAAACTTAGATTTTACAAATCAGGTACGAAATAAATACATCATCTATTCGAAATATACATAAAAAGATTTACAAATCTAAAGCTACCAAGGACAAGTGGTAGCTGCAACCGGAATGCAGGTACATCTTCAATGCCAGCTCCCACCATACACGGCAACATCAGCTCCAAGATCTGCTTGCAAGGTGCAGAAGTATAGTATGAGTACAACAGACCCCATGTACTTAATAAGTAATAAACCCAACCTCAGGTTGAAAGCAATGACGAGCTCAGAAGAATATCAATTCACAGCAGCAATAACTATTAACAATTTATAGCAGTATAGTGAATGCAGTAAAGGTATATAACTCAAGAGATGTAATGATTGGCTCATTCACATATACGAAAAAGTCGAGATACCGTTTAGGTGTAACAGCCCAAATCTAAATCTTACCAATGAAATCAATTAAACATGAGTTTATTAAAAAATGGTATTTCCAAATTTACAATATCAAGTAAGACTTTTCATTAAGATCTATTTTACGAGTTTTTTCTCTCCAAAAAGATTGCTGCAACACCGCCAGTTTCCCAAATGTCACCAATACCCAACTCCTCAGCAATCCCCCCTAAACCACCGGATAACAACCTCATCACCAGTCCCCATGGAGATCAAATCCATGACAAAGTAATCTATCTCCTTTATGGACAAAAACAAAGATATTACCTTCATGATGGATCCATCCTTTGATCCATCACCTCCACAACAAGCCCCAATGGACTTCCACTATGAGACATAGATACCAAACGAAACTCTAAATGCTTCCCAGGAATATAACATCTTAGTCCCTATTACGATGGAAGACAAACAACATATCTACCATCCCCGGAGATACTCTTTGATCATTAAGTTACAAGGAAAAAGAATCACACATGATTTGTTGAAAAAGAAATTAATAGATCTTTGGAAACCTTCAGAAAACTTCCCATTAATTGACCTAGGGGAGGACTACTATATTGTTCTTTTCATAAAAGAACAGAACATGGCTAATGTATTCCAAAAAGGTCCATGGTTTCTCTATGGTCACTTCCTCTCTGTCCAACGATGAATTCCAAACTTTGTAGCATCTAAAGCAACACAATCCTCTACTGCAATCTGGATTAGACTTCCCCAACCCCCCACTAAATTTTACGACAAGGAAATTCTACAAAGAGTGGGAAGCTCAATAGGAAGACTCCTGAAAGTTGATGCATGTACGTTGGCAGCCCTCCGAGGGAGATATGCCCGTCTCTGTGTGGAACTCCCCCTTAACAAACCCATTTTCTCTATACAGGATCTCATAAACAGAATATCCATTACGAAGGTGACAAACTTCTATGTACATCATGTGGCCACCTAGGCCATGTAAATTCTCAGTGCAATCAACCTAAGTCCATCCAGAAGCAGGAATCTCAAACCAAGGATCTGGAAGCACCCCAAACGAGGCAAACAAAGCTTGAAGAACTATGGCATACAATCCCTTTCAATAGAGGTAAACGAAGGGATCCTCCAAAAGTGCCTCAAAATTGCAAGAGAACAATCAATAACCAGGTATAAGCGTTAATATTTTCGAAGCCAAGTCAGGTAAATTCCTCTCTTCCCAAAAATTTTGTTATAAAACTAGAATTCACCAGTCACAATCTTCCAACAACGTCAAAACAGCCCTCCCTATAAACCTTAGCAAAAACTCGAACAACTTCCACCTCTTGGATCAAACCAACTTAGATGAAAATCTCTATGATAACGTTAGTATTATCTTAATACAAATATTACCAAAATTAATTACATTAATCATAATAAAAAACTATTAATAATAGTCTTAATATTGATAACCCTATTAAGGGTAGTAATAATGAAACCTTAGATAATGCACTGGGTACACTTTCCACCCTCGTACGCAACCTCCCACCCTACCAGCTATATCCACCATCCCTCCCACCCAATCAAGACCTAATAACACCCATAATACTGCCCTACCTCAACACACACACACACACCCCACACTAATAAAGACCCTACTAATCCCCCATCTAATGGCCCTCTAACGTGCAATACTACCCTAATCAATTCCCTCCCCTTGCATGCAACATCTGACAGGAAACACCTATCATGCAAGAACCAAGCCAATGAACAAATGGCTATTGACATTCCCCACAAGAAGACACCCCATCCCAATCTTCCCCTGAACCAAAAAATCTCTATTAAATACACGCCAAACCAATAAGTTTGTATGCAAGAAAACAATCCAATCATTGAGATCCTAGGAAATATTAACTCTTCTGATTCTTCCATTCAGCCTTCCCTATTAAATTATACAAGTCCTATCGATAATGCCCAGAATCCCAATCTCAGTAAGGAGACGCCGCCATCTTATTCAACTTCAAAGAATAACTCTTAACTCAAATATGTAACTCAATCCTCCACAAAACATCCAGACTCAGAACCAAAACAATCAACCACGAAGGATTTTGATCTAACCACCTCTTCCTCAGAACCACCAACCTTTATCTTGGGTGGAATAGGGCATCTAGGCCATGTACTCTCTTTCAACATCACCCTGGAAGGGAGGGAAACAGTGATAGTAATCCAAAATTCTCACTATACAGATCAACTGATCTCCGAAGGAGTTCGCATGGCGATGAACAACTACATCAACCAAATATGGTTGAACAACATCCTAAACCCCATAGCCCCAAATCTCACCACCAACCAAATTCAAGCCATGAGGGGGAATGGAACATGCCTCTCAATTTCATCCCAATCCAGAACCCAACTCCAGCGGTGGATCTTCCATTCTTCACCCCAGAATACCTAACCACCATGAATCCAGTGTTCACTCCTTGGAATGCACATGAAAATCAAACACCACCTCCAATTGTACCAGATGTTTATGCAAACCCCTCACTCTCACCAAACTTAAAACCAAATGGATCAGGCAATGGGAGAATAAATCGACCTTGTAAACTTGATCCCTCTAAATGTGGTCGAGGATTCAAACCTAGACGAGCTAAAAATCTTTCTATTTATGGAGAGGAAAGAGCAGAAGCAAATTCTCTATTGTCCATTGGCACTATACAAGTGCACAATGGACATAAGACCCCCAACAGACCCCACCGTAGTAAAACACGCAATGATCCTCGTTCTTTTTCAGAGGAGGAATCCCATCTTTCCAAGGAGAATGAGGGAGAATGGAGACTTGAACAACCCATCGTTAAATATGAATAGATCGACCACTTTCATCTTTTGGAATATAAGAGGGGGAAACAATGACAGTTTTAGGCTAAGCTTCAGGGATCTAATAGATACTATCACCCTAGTATGGTTACCCTACTAGAAACCAAGATGGACAACCATCTTCCCCTCCTCAATCCTTTTGGATTCATCGACATGATTGAGATACCAGCTGATGGGCAGTCGGGAGGTATTGTTATCTTGTGGGATCACACCAAGGTCATGATTCATAGTTTTGTTCGTCGAAGCTAGGAAATTAGTGCAACAATTGAGGTAGTTTCCCTTAACAAAACTTGGTATTTTACTTCGATTTATGCTAGTACTGATAGCAAACTTAGAAACACTATGTGGAACAACTTATTAGACATGCATGGTGAAATTAGAGGTCCATGGGTAATAAGGGCGATTTCAATGATGTCTTAAGCTCCGATGAAAAATTAGGACGTAGAAAAATTAGTCAAAATAGAGCTAAGGTCCTGTGGGATTTTATTAACTATTGCAACCTAATTGATCTAGGTTTTAAAGGTTCTAAATTTACTTGGTCCAATAAAAGAAAAAAAATAAACGTCTTATTCTAGAAAGATTAGATAGGGTGCTTGCTAATAAGGAATGGATTGAACTATTTCTTGAAGCTTACATTACCCATCTCCCTAGACTTCACTCGGACCACAACCCCCTCTTGATCACTTGTGATCCTAAAAAATGTACCTCCTTTAAAAAACCTTTCCGCCTAGAAACATTTTGGTATCGTCACTCGGATTTTATAAACCTTGTTAAAAATAGTTGGAGTAATTCCAATTATATCCATAGCTCCCAAAACTTTAGAGGTAATGTTATTTAGTGGAGTAGGAAACATTTTGGAGATACTCACCTTAAGAAATCTAGGATTATTGCTAGACTTAATGGCATTCAACGCCCCAATAACTATCACTCTAATTTGTATCTACAAAATTTAGAATCCAAACTTCAACAAGAATATATGGATATTCTTAAATTAGAAGATGAATACTGGAAAATTAGAGCGAGAATGTCTTGGGTTTAAGAAGGTGCCACAAACACTAAATTCTTCCATATTAGTGCAACCAATAGAGCCAGGAAAAACAAAATCGTTTATTTCAAAGATGATTCTGGTAATTGGATCAACGATCCTAGCAAAATCCTATATCACACTCTCAACTATTTTGTAAATGCCTTCAAAACTGATCATTCTGCCACTAATTGGTCTCTTATAAAAAACAATCCAAAAAGTTTTAATAATATTGATTTCTCTATCCTTGATGACCATCTTTCTAGGGGTGACATTTACAAGGCAGTTTTTCCTTCAAACCCTTTAAATCTCCAGTTTCGGATGGTATACATCCATTCTTCTACCAAAAATATTGGAATATTGTAGGCAAATTAGTTATAGATCTTTGTACTCAAGTGTTTAGTACTCAATCTCTACCTTCTGACATTAACAATACCTACATATGCCTCATCCCCAAAGTTTCCAATGCCAACAACCTGAAAAACTTTAGACCCATAGGCCTTTGTAATACTATTTATAAAATCATCGCTAAAATCATTGCTAATCGAATTCAACCTTTACTCAACCATATTATAAGCTCATTCCAAGCTAGTTTCTTAAAAGGGAGAAGGTCTTCTGATAATGCCATCATAATTCAAGAATTGATGTGCCAATTTAAAAAAATTAGAGGAAAAAAGGGTTACATGATCCTAGAACTAGAACTGGAAAAAGCGTTCGATAGATTAGAATGGTCTTTCATCTACTTAACCCTCACCCACATCCAATTCCCTAATAACATAAAAAATATTATCATGAATTGTATCAGCACTAGTAACATTGCCATTTTGGTAAATGGAGCTACAACCTCTTTCTTTGCACCAAGTAGGGGTATCAGGCAAGGTTGCCCCCTATCCCCCTTTATATTCATTTTGTGTATGGAAATGCTATCTCGTCTAATCTCCCACCAAGTAGACATCAATCTTTGGGACCCTATTGGGCTTAACAACCAACACACTAGTGTATCCTACTTATTTTTTTGCAAACGATCTTACCCTTATGGCAAAGGCCGACAAAAAAAACCTCCAAACAATCAAAGAATGCCTCAATACATTTTGCAATTTGTCTGGTCAAAAAATCAATAAGGGAAAATCAAAGATTTTGTTCTTCCAAAATTGTACTATCCAAGCCACCAAGGAAATTGCCTCGGGATTTAATATCAACACACCAAAAAGTTTGGTAAAAATGCCCCGAAGCAGTTGACTACCAATTCATAATCGACAAAATAAGGGCCAAACTTTCAAATTGGAAAATCAATTTCCTAAAACATAGCAAGTAGGACTACCTTAGCCCTTGCTACCCTCAATTCTATTCCAAACCATGCCATGCAGTATACATGGTATCTTAAGACATAAATAAGTATAAAATTGTGAAATTTTTTTCGAGTGGAAATGATATTTGAAATTTAGAATTATGTTTGGGGAGATATTGCTGGGTAGTTGTTGTTGTTGTTGTTGTTATTGTTTGGACATCTATTTCAGTTTGGGTTATTTTTGAAGTTTTGTGAATTTGAGTGAAAATTTTGAAAAATAGCTTTTCGCAGTTTTTTAAATTTTCGAAAATTTTCAAAATGCATCTCAAGTGAAAATTGGTAGTTTTATGAACAAATAAAATTGGTAATTTTCAAAATGCATCCCTAAGTTTTGAGTTTTACGGAGAGATTCATTTTTGATTAAAAAAAAAATTTACTCCTAAAGTGAAATTCTCGAATTAATAGGACCCAAAATGAATATTGAATATCAAATAAAAGAATAATGAATAACTATAAGTTCGAGTAAAACGATCAATGGACATTTCACCACTCAATTATAACATTTTCTTCAATGTTGCAATTTTTAGATTTATTCTTTTAGTTTTAAACTTTTTAGTTAGCTTTACTAGTTTTTTCTCAATTCTTATTTTTGTCTTTACTAGTTGGGTGACTAATATGTCATAATTCGATTAGCTGAACACACACTGCTAATATAGTGTAGTCAAATTATATATTTCGCCTACATTAAACATGTGAATTCTTGTCTTTTGTGATTTTATTACAAAATTAAATAAAGTGAATTAAATGAAAAATCAACATCATAAGCATTATCTATTGGTATGTGTGATGAAAGATTTGTAATGATCAG
Organism: Nicotiana glauca; assembly: GCA_026770625.1. Taxonomy (NCBI): domain Eukaryota; kingdom Viridiplantae; phylum Streptophyta; class Magnoliopsida; order Solanales; family Solanaceae; genus Nicotiana; species Nicotiana glauca. The sequence goes on from MU768727.1 coordinate 56,740, forward strand.
AAACATTAAAAAAATGAGTATTCATAGTTGTCATATAACTTTATAATTAGATTATGTGACAACTCGAATCAAATAAAAATTTAGATAATCGAAATGTAATTCTTAACATTTAATTTTTACAAAACTACCAAATAAGTTGGTAAAAAAGGATCAGATTCATATTTTTATATCTCATTCAATCGACTTGAAAAATTTTCTTTTCTTAAAAAAAAAAACTTTTAAAATTTATTTTCAAAATCGATGGACCCATTAATAAACAAAATGGAAAAAGTCAAAAATTAATTTGGTGACTAAAAGATCACCATCATAGTTTGCATAGCAGTAACATAATTTGCTCTTTTAAAGTTGATATTGTGTTCTAAATTTTTTGTTTGAGACTAATTAAATAGTTTGAGCCGAGAGTCTCCTGGAAACAGCCTTTCTGGCCTTTTCGGGATATGTGTATAGGGTCAAATTTGACCCTCAACGTTTCTATGCCGATGGGTACGCCCAGTGTGCATACGTCAACTAAAGCAAAGGGTACGACTTTGACGTGGGGACAAAGACGACATCGTTTAAAACTGAGCATCTTCACCAAGAAGACATTACCTATTTTTGTACCTTTGTGATTATTTCGAGGAAGGTCTCCTACTATATAAAGGAGACCTTCACATTGTAAAAGGGGCATAATTGTTATTCTCGAATAATACAACTCTCTGATTCTCTCCTACTCTCTCTCTATCTCTTTCTCTAACGAGTACTTTCTCTCGAGTTCATATTATCGTTTTATACTATCAGATCTACAATAACAGCTTCATTTTTCATCTCTAGGTCTTATTATATTTGATTACGATTTACCTTCATTTACTTTTGATTGTTTTTAAGCTTACAAAGTATATTGATAACTTTTGAGTCAAACAATTTGGCGCCGTCTGTGGGGATTTCGAGAATCAAAATGTCACGACCCCAATCCCGGTCGTGATGGCGCCCAACGCAATTGCTAGGCAAGCCCAAATATTTATACTCTCCACCCGATCATGAAGCTCAAAACCAGTTATTTGAATATCATTGACAAAACAACAAAGCTAAAAGTTTTAAACTGATAGATAGAAACCAAACTGAATATCAAGATAACACCGAATACACTCCCAAAGACCTGGGGGTCATGAGTCTAGAGCCTCTAATAATACAGAATAATAAGATTTCAATAATACAAATGTTCGAAACTGCAGAAAAATGATAAAGGGATAGGGGAGGAGTCGGGTCCTGTGGACATCAGGCAGCTACCTCGACAATTCCGGTAAAGCTCTGGAACCGCAAATAGGTCAGCTAAGCTCCCGAGATACCTGAATCTGCAAACATGGTGCAGGGAGTAAAGTGAGCACTTCCAACTCAGTGGTAATAGACATGTATAATGACTGATAATAAGAAATCCCGAAATACAACAATGCAAAGCTATAACCAATACTCCTACACATTTAACTGTGATACAACAACAACTAATGATAGATAAAGCAGGCAGATATCGATGCATGAATGCAATGCAATGCACATGACCGCTGCGGCGCGCAGCCCGATCCATTTGGGTACCCGCGCTCACTGTGGGGGTTCAGACTCTGGAGGGGCTCCTACATCCCAAGCGCAATATCATCGTAACATTTGCTGCGGTGTGCAACCCGATCCACAATCAGTCCAATTATATGCATGCAAGCCACACGGGCACAATCAAACTTACCATTTTTAGTTCCAATTATCAGAAATTATAAATTAAGTGGTTAAAACCTTAGAATTTTACTAGCCATTTCGAGGTAGTGTTTAACTCAGGAATGATATTATGAAAACATGCTAAACATCATGGAAACAGTTATAATAATTCCTACGGGATCCAAATAATCGGCATACAGCCCAAATATATCCATAATCATCCAAGTAGGAGGTTTGCCAACTAATTTCTAGCCAATAACACAGTACGAACATCATTCGGTCGAACTAAGCCATAGTCCCCAATCACAATCGACCCCGCACTCACCATAGAGTACGTGTCTCGCCTCAATATAGCGTCACAATGTGATATACCGAGGTTTCAAACCCTCAGGTCATCATCTACATCTATTACTCACCTCAAACCAGCCACGAGACTAGTCCGCTAAGCCTTTTCCTCTTGAATCAACCTCCTCACGCGCCAAATCTGATAAAAACCATAAGGAATATGTTATAATAAGCTAATGGAATATAACCCAATTGAAAGAACTCGAAAAACACCCAAAAATACGAAGTTGGCAAAACCCAAGCCCCGGGCCCACTTTTCGAAAAATTACGAAATTTACATCACCGGAATCCTCGTCTCGCCACGAGTTGGTACATATAAAATACACAAGAATCGGAGTCCATTTGTCCCCTCAAATCATCAATTCAAACCTTCTTAGGTTTCAAGCCCTAACCTCCATTTTTATCCTTTAATTCCTTGAAATTCCGTGATTAATTCATGTTTTTACACCATAATAACATAATCCGAGTCCAAATATTCATATCTGATGAAACCCCTTCGAATCCTCTTCAAAATCGCCCAAAAACCTGCTTTAGTCGAAGTCCAAAATGTTTGCTTCTTTTCCAAGTTCGTGAACACTGTTCACTATAACACCAGACCTTTTTTTGCTTCTGCGGTCCACTGACCGCACTTGCGGTACCGCTTTCGCGATAATTTGACCGCTTACGCGGTCTAACTTAAAACTCCTGGGACCGCTTATGCGATCAAAACACCGCTTATGCGGTTTTCCTTCGACCGCTTCTGCGGTCTGTTATCCGCTTACGCGGCACCGCTAAAGCGCCCAACCTTCCGCTTATGCGGAAATCCCCTGGGCCACTCCTGATTGCTTCTGCAACCTACCCCACCGCATCTGCGGAACCGCTTATGCGGCTCCTTTTCCGCAGATGCGGAAATACCAGAATGTGAAAATATCAGACCTGCAACAAATGCTTCAAACTCCCGTTTAACCATCCGAAATCATCCCGAGGCCCCCGGGACCTCAACCAAAAGCACAAATACATCCTATAACCTTATTCAAACTTGTTCCAATCCTCAAAACACATCAAACAATGCTAAACCATTAAATCACATCGGATTCAAGCCTAGTTTTCTTCAAAACTTCTGCAATACGCATTCAATCAAAAACCCGACCAAACAATGTCTGAATGACCTGAAAATTTGCAGACATATCCAAAATCACCTAACGAAGCTACTGCAACTCTCGGAATTCCATTCTGACCCACGGATAAAAGTCCCACCTATCCACCGGAATTCGCCAAAATTCAAACTTCGCCAATTCAAGCCTAAATCTACACCGAGCCTCCAAATTCAATTTCGATCGCACTCCTAAGTCACAAATCATCCCCCGAAGCTAACCGAACCACCAGAATTCACATCCGAACCCTCTAACCACATAGTCAACTTCCGGTTGACTTTTTTAAAATAAACTTTCTTCTAAGAGGCTAAGTGCCTCATTTCCAACTAAAACCACTCAATTCCACCCGATCAACTCAAATATCGATATTGAAACATAAAGCAACACAATATGGGGGAAACGGAGCGGTAACTCACGTGACAACGGGTCGGGTCATCATATCCTCCCCAACGAAAACAAACGCTCGTCCTCGAGCGGGTCAAGAAACATACAGTGAGGATATCTGCTCCGCATCTCCCGCTCGGTCTCCCAAGTAGCCTCCTCCACGGGCCGACCTCTCCACTGCACCTTCACCGAAGCTATATCCTTTGACCTCAATCTCCGAACCTGACGACCCAAAATATCCACTGGCTCCACATCATAGG